>JAUNZM010002099.1:0-36416 GCA_033459285.1 Clamator glandarius | reverse complement strand
GGTTCTCCCCCTTTTCCCGGTCCCGGATTTCCCCCCCCCCCCCCGCCACTTCCCGGTTCCGGTTCCCCCGGGTTCCCCCCCCCCCCCCCCCGCTCCCCGCCCCGTCCCCGCCCTCACCGCCTCCTCTCGCCGTTCGCCGCCGCCGCCGCCGCCGCGCGCAGGACCGGAAGTGGAGGGCGCAGGCGCCGCCATGACACCGCCAATCAGCGCCGCGCCTCCCGGCCGGGGCCCCGCCCTTCACCCCGTTCCACACCCCTTCCCCTCCTCCCCACTCCCTCCAACTCCCCGCGGGGCCGGAGGAGGGAACCCCCCTCCCCGCCCCGGCAAACGCCGTCATCCCCCGGCCCCGCCGCGGGAGGCGAGCGGCGACGCGGAAGCCGCGAGGCGCAGGCGCGCAAAGAAGATGGCGCCGGGGCCCATAGAGAAAGGGCTCGGAGGACTGAGCGGCACCCTAGCGGCGGGGGGCAGAGGAGCACTTCCGGGTGCTTGGAGGACTGATGACCATAGAGGGCCTGATGACCATAGAGGGGGAAGGGAAAGAATCATGGATCCACTTGGTTGGAGGAGGCCTCTTAGGTCAATGAGTCCAACCGCTCCTACCTCTCACTAAATCACGTCCCTGAGCACCTCATCCACCCGTTTTTTAAACCCCTCCAGGGATGGGGGACTCCACTCACTCCCCAGGCAGCTGTTCCAGGGCCTGAGACCCTTTCCAGTGAAGAAATTCCTCCTCATACCCAACCTAAACGCTCTGGTGGAGCTGGAGGCCATTCCCTCTCGTTCTGTCCCCTGGCCCTTGGGAGAAGAGCCCAGCTCCCTCCTCTCCACAAGCTCCTCTCAGGGAGTTGGAGAGAGCGACGAGATCTCCCCTCAGCCTCCTCCAGGCTAAACAACCCCCAGGTCCCTCAAACTTGTTCTCCAGACCCTCCCTGGGTCCTTCAGCTCCTTCCTGGGTCTCACACGACGTTCTTGGAGGTCAAAGAGGCTTTTTTGGGGGACGAGGGCAACCTTTGGGGCTCCGTGCGGGGTAGCCATGGGGGAATGTGGGGGTCTGGGCCAGCCCTGAGGGGTTTTGGGGGGTCAGGAAGGCTTTGAGGTCTCGTGGGGGGCCGGAGGGGGGACACAAGGAGTCAGCCACCAGAATTAACACGAGCTCCATCAAACCGAAGATGTTTAATTTGGGGTGGAACGTCCCCGTTTTCCTCCTCAAACCCGTCCCGGCACCGCTAACGAGCTTTGGGTTCGTTGAACAATGAGCCCAGCCCTTGGAGCCAAACCCTTTCAGGTGGAACCCAAAACGGAGCTCCGGGAAGGAGCTGAGGAACCTCCATCTGAGGTGGAAATGGCTCCAGGAAGATGCTGAGGAACCTCTGTCTGTGGTGGAAACGGCTCCAAGAAGGAGCTGAGGAACCTCTGTCTGAGGTGGAAACAGGTCCAGGAAGAAGCTGAGGAACCTCTGTGGTGGAAACGGCTCCAGGAAGGAGCTGAGGAACCTCTGTGGTGGAAACGGCTCCAGGAAGGAGCTGAGGAACCTCTGTCTGTGGTGGAAACGGCTCCAAGAAGGAGCTGAGGAACCTCCATCTGTGGTGGAAATGGCTCCAGGAAGACGCTGAGGAACCTCTGTCTGTGGTGGAAACGGCTCCAGGATGAAGCTGAGGAACCTCTGTCTGTGGTGGAAACGGCTCCAGGATGAAGCTGAGGAACCTCTGTCTGTGGTGGAAACGGCTCCAAGAAGGAGCTGAGGAACCTCTGTCTGTGGTGGAAACGGCTCCAAGAAGGAGCTGAGGAACCTCTGTCTGAGGTGGAAACGACTCCAGGAAGGAGCTGAGGAACCTCCGTCTGTGGTGGAAACGACTCCAGGAAGGAGCTGAGGAACCTCTGTCTGTGGTGGAAACGGCTCCAAGAAGGAGCTGAGGAACCTCTGTCTGTGGTGGAAACGGCTCCAAGAAGGAGCTGAGGAACCTCTGTGGTGGAAACGGCTCCAGGAAGGAGCTGAGGAACCTCCGTCTGTGGTGGAAACGGCTCCAAGAAGGAGCTGAGGAACCTCTGTGGTGGAAACAGGTCCAAGAAGGAGCTGAGGAACCTCTGTCTGAGGTGGAAACGGCTCCAAGAAGGAGCTGAGGAACCTCTGTCTGAGGTGGAAACGACTCCAGGAAGGAGCTGAGGAACCTCCGTCTGTGGTGGAAACGACTCCAGGAAGGAGCTGAGGAACCTCTGTGGTGGAAACGGCTCCAGGAAGGAGCTGAGGAACCTCCGTCTGTGGTGGAAACGGCTCCAAGAAGGAGCTGAGGAACCTCTGTGGTGGAAACAGGTCCAAGAAGGAGCTGAGGAACCTCTGTGGTGGAAACGGCTCCAGGAAGGAGCTGAGGAACCTCCGGGAGCGTTCCTGACCAGGATCCCCACCTCAACCCTTGGGAGACAGCTTGATGGTGGAGAGGAGCACCGCGAAGTAGGGGAAGACCTTCTCTCCGCCGAAGGAGGCCACGCGGAAGGTGAAGAGGCGCCGGCGGGTGCCGACGGCGTAGAAGGAGACTTGCCCCACCTCATAGTCCAGGAAGACGCCGATGTCTCCGTCGAGGAAGGGGACGTAGGTGTTGGAAGGAGCCGTCAGGGCCACGCAGAGCTCGTCGTACTTCTGCAAGGCCCAGAGGGACGCGTTGGGTTGGAAGAGGACGCGGCCTCTCCTCTGGAGAGATTCCTGGGCCACCCCCAAGGCCCAGAAGCGGCCGGCGGCTTCCACCTCCCAGTAGTGGCGGCCCGAGGTGAAGCCCTCGGTGGCCACCACGCACGGGTCCGTGTCGAAGCGGCCCGGAGCCTCGGGCCACCGGCTGTTGGCTCGGCCCCACGTGGCTTCTTTGAGGTTCTCAGAGAGGAGAACCTCGGGGCCTGCGGTGGCCGGGTCCAGGGTCACGTCCACTGAAAAGATGGAGAAGGAATTGGAAACCAAAGCTGAGTGTAGGGGATGCAAGTCCCCGGTGTCTCCTTCAACGTCACTTTTGAAGGAGAAAGGGAAGGGAGGTGAGGTTGGGGATGGAGGAGCCAGGAGATGGAGGAGCCAGGAGATGGAGGAGCCAAGAGGTGGAGGAGCCAGGAGATGGAGGAGCCAAGAGGTGGAGGAGCCAGGAGATGGAGGAGCCAAGAGGTGGAGGAGCCAGGAGATGGAGGAGCCAAGAGGTGGAGGAGCCAAGAGATGGTGGAGCCAGGAGATGGAGGAGCCAGGAGATGGAGGAGCCAAGAGATGGAGGAGCTCCAGGGCAGGTTGGAGATGGAGGAGCCAAGAGGTGGAGGAGCCAAGAGATGGAGGAGCCAGGAGATGGAGGAGCCAGGAGATGGAGGAGCCAAGAGGTGGAGGAGCCAGGAGATGGAGGAGCCAAGAGGTGGAGGAGCCAGGAGATGGAGGAGCCAGGAGATGGAGGAGCCAAGAGGTGGAGGAGCCAGGAGATGGAGGAGCCAAGAGGTGGAGGAGCCAAGAGATGGTGGAGCCAGGAGATGGAGGAGCCAGGAGATGGAGGAGCCAAGAGATGGAGGAGCTCCAGGGCAGGTTGGAGATGGAGGAGCCAAGAGGTGGAGGAGCCAAGAGATGGTGGAGCCAGGAGATGGAGGAGCCAGGAGATGGAGGAGCCAAGAGGTGGAGGAGCCAGGAGATGGAGGAGCCAAGAGGTGGAGGAGCCAGGAGATGGAGGAGCCAGGAGATGGAGGAGCCAAGAGGTGGAGGAGCCAGGAGATGGTGGAGCCAGGAGATGGAGGAGCCAGGAGATGGAGGAGCCAAGAGATGGAGGAGCTCCAGGGCAGGTTGGAGATGGAGGAGCCAAGAGGTGGAGGAGCCAAGAGATGGTGGAGCCAGGAGATGGAGGAGCCAGGAGATGGAGGAGCCAAGAGGTGGAGGAGCCAGGAGATGGAGGAGCCAAGAGGTGGAGGAGCCAGGAGATGGAGGAGCCAGGAGATGGAGGAGCCAAGAGGTGGAGGAGCCAGGAGATGGTGGAGCCAGGAGATGGAGGAGCCAGGAGATGGAGGAGCCAAGAGATGGAGGAGCTCCAGGGCAGGTTGGAGATGGAGGAGCCAAGAGGTGGAGGAGCCAAGAGATGGTGGAGCCAAGAGGTGGAGGAGCCAGGAGATGGAGGAGCCAAGAGGTGGAGGAGCCAGGAGATGGAGGAGCCAAGAGGTGGAGGAGCCAGGAGATGGAGGAGCCAAGAGGTGGAGGAGCCAAGAGATGGTGGAGCCAGGAGATGGAGGAGCCAGGAGATGGAGGAGCCAAGAGATGGAGGAGCTCCAGGGCAGGTTGGAGATGGAGGAGCCAAGAGGTGGAGGAGCCAAGAGATGGTGGAGCCAGGAGATGGAGGAGCCAGGAGATGGAGGAGCCAAGAGGTGGAGGAGCCAGGAGATGGAGGAGCCAGGAGATGGAGGAGCCAAGAGGTGGAGGAGCCAGGAGATGGAGGAGCCAAGAGGTGGAGGAGCCAAGAGATGGTGGAGCCAGGAGATGGAGGAGCCAGGAGATGGAGGAGCCAAGAGGTGGAGGAGCCAAGAGATGGTGGAGCCAGGAGATGGAGGAGCCAGGAGATGGAGGAGCCAGGAGATGGAGGAGCTCCAGGGCAGGTTGGAGATGGAGGAGCCAAGAGGTGGAGGTTGGAGATGGAGAAGCCAAGAGATGGAGGTTGGAGATGGAGGAGGCAAGAGATGGAGGAGCCAAGAGATGGAGGAGCCAAGAGATGGAGGAGCTCCAGGCCAGGTTGGAGATGGAGGAGCCAAGAGATGGAGGTTGGAGATGGAGGAGGCAAGAGATGGAGGAGCCAAGAGATGGAGGTTGGAGATGGAGGAGCCAAGAGATGGAGGAGCTCCAGGCCAGGTTGGAGATGGAGGAGCCAAGAGATGGAGGTTGGAGATGGAGGAGGCAAGAGATGGAGGTTGGAGATGGAGGAGGCAAGAGATGGAGGAGCCAAGAGATGGAGGTTGGAGATGGAGGAGGCAAGAGATGGAGGAGCCAAGAGATGGAGGTTGGAGATGGAGGAGCCAAGAGATGGAGGAGCCAAGAGATGGAGGTTGGAGATGGAGGAGGCAAGAGATGGAGGAGGCAAGAGATGGAGGAGCTCCAGGCCAGGTTGTGGATGGAGAAACCAAGAGATGGAGGAGGCAAGAGATGGAGGAGCTCCAGGCCAGGTTGGAGATGGAGGAGCCAAGAGATGGAGATTGGCGATAGAGGATCTCCAGGCAAGGTTAGACACAGAGGTCAGAGGGAGATCACCAGGCCATCTCGGACACAGTGGAGCCAAGAGATGGAGGTCAGAGATAAAGGATCTCCAGGAGGTGCTGGAGACGGAGGAGTCAAGGCACGGAGAATGCCCAGGCAAGGCTGGATATGGAAGAACCAAGAGATGGAGAAGCCAGGAAGACAGGAGGTGGAGCTGGAGGAGCTCCAGACGGAGAGGACCACAAACGGAGAGCTTGATGCAGCCCAGGAGACGTCAGGAACCGGTTCTCGGCTCCTCTCTGGTTACCTTCAAACTGCTTCACGGTCTCGTAGTCCAGGGCGAGGTCCCAGGTGCGAGGACGTGGTTTGAGGGAGAAAGCCATGGCGTCCGCACCAACCTCCCTCCCGGCCGGAGCCGCTGGAAGGCGAAGGAGCAGATAAACCCGAATTCTTGTCCTACAAACGAGCCCCAAGTTGGCTTCGCACCCTCTTTTAGATCAGAAAATGGGGGCAACCACCACATTGAATCGAAATAGTGAAAGAAAACGCTCGGTTCGTTCACAGGAAACCTCACGGAGATGGATTAAATCCATTAATTCTCTGATTATTACGGTGGGAATGGAAGCGAGATGTTGGGATGGATCCATCTAGGTCATAGACATCCAACCATCCATCCAACTTTCCTTCCAACCTTCCTTCCAACTTTCCAACCTTCTAAAATTCCTTCCAACCTTCCTTCCCTCCAACTTTCCAACCTTCCTTCCATCCAACTTTCCTTCCTTCCAACCTTCCTTCCTTCCTTCCAACTTTCCAACCTTCTAAAATTCCTTCCTTCCTTCCAACCTTCCTTCCAACTTTCCAACCTTCTAAAATTCCTTCCTTCCTTCCTTCCAACTTTCCAACCTTCCTTCCTTCCAACCTTCCTTCCAACTTTCCAACCTTCTAAAATTCCTTCCTTCCTTCCTTCCAACTTTCCAACCTTCCTTCCTTCCAACCTTCCTTCCAACTTTCCAAACGTCTTTCCTTCTATCCAACCTTCCTTCCTTCCAACATTCCTTCCAACCTTTCTTCCAACTTTCCAACCTTCCTTCCATCCAACTTTCCTTCCTTCCAACCTTCCTTCTTTCCATTCAACCTTCCTTCCTTCCTTCCAACTTTCCTTCCAACTTTCCAAACTTCCTTCCTTCCCTCCAACCTTCCTTCCAACTTTCCAACCTTCCTTCCAACCTTCCTTCCATCCAACTTCCCTTCCTTCCAACCTTTCTTCCAACTTCCAACCTTCCTTCCTTCCATCCAACCTTCCTTCCAACTTTCCAAACTTCCTTCCTTCCATCCAACTTCCCTTCCTTCCAACCTTCCTTCCAACTTTCCAACCTTCCTTCCAACCTTCCAACTTTCCAACCTTCCTTCCTTCCAACCTTCCTTCCATCCAACTTTCCAAACTTCCTTCCTTCCTTCCATCCAACTTTCCAACCTTCCTTCTGACCTTCCTTCCTTCCAACCTTCCTTCCATCCAACTTTCCAACCTTCCTTCCAACCTTCCTTCCTTCCAACTTTCCAAACTTCCTTCCTTCCAACTTTCCAAACTTCCTTCCTTCCATCCAACTTTCCAACCTTCCTTCTGACCTTCCTTCCTTCCAACCTTCCTTCCATCCAACTTTCCAACCTTCCTTCCTTCCAACCTTCCTTCCAACTTTCCAAACTTCCTTCCTTCCTTCCATCCAACTTTCCAACCTTCCTTCCAACCTTCCTTCCTTCCAACCTTCCTTCCTTCCTTCCTTCCATCCAACTTTCCAACCTTCCTTCCTTCCAACCTTCCTTCCATCCAACTTTCCAACCTTCCTTCCAACCTTCCTTCCATCCAACTTTCCAACCTTCCTTCCAACCTTCCTTCCTTCCAACCTTCCTTCCTTCCAACCTTCCTTCCAACTTTCCAAACTTCCTTCCTTTCTTCCATCCAACTTTCCAACCTTCCTTCCGACCTTCCTTCCAACCTTTCTTCCAACTTTCCAAACTTCCTTCCTTCCATCCAACCTTCCTTCCTTCCGTCCTTCCAATTTTCCAACCTTCCTTCCATCCAGCTTTCCAACCTTCCTTCCACCTTTCCAAACTTCCTTCCTTCCAACCTTCCTTCCTTCCATCCAACCTTCTCTCCATCCTTCCACCCACCCACCAAGCGTGGAACCTTGGGTTGGGTTGGAAGGGACCTTAGATCCCATCCGGCTCCGACTGGGAAGATGAAGCTCGAGGAATCCGTCCTCCAGACCCAAGTTTTGGGTGCAAACAAGCGTCACCCGCGGCCAAAACCCCTGGAAATTGGTGATAAAGCCCCGACACGGCGGAACGACCCGTGTTGTGCTGCTCAACCCCCGACCAGCCGCTGCTTTTCCACCTGCTTTTCCCAGCAAAATTCCAAAAAGAGGAATTAAACCAGCGGGTGGGTGAATGAAAGTGTGAAAACCACCCCAAAATTCACCTCCCGGCAGCTGTTTCTCACCCCGAATCCTCCCCCCCCCCCCCAGACCCAACAACGACCGGGACCGACCTTCAAACCCCAAACCAACACCCCAAGGGGAAAGCAAAGACAGATCCCCTCCCTCCCCTCATGGATGGGATGCTGAAATCACTCAAAACCCCTTTTTTTCCCCCAAAAAACCCAGAGCAGGATGACGTGACCCCAGCCGCGACCCCCCCAGATGAACCTTTCTGGCTTTTCCTTGGTGGCTCCGGAGCCGTTCGGGGGCTCCTCCAGCTGCTTTTCCTCCAGCGTCGCCTTCTCCGCTTGGATCTTTTCACTCTTCGGGTTTTTTCCTCCCTCTTTTGGCTTTTTTCCTCCCTCTTTGTTTTTTTTCCTCCCTCTTTTGGCTTTTTTCCTCCCTCTTTGGGCTTTTTTCCTCCCTCTTTGTTTTTTTTCCTCCCTCTTTGTTTTTTTTCCTCCCTCTTTGTTTTTTTTCCTCCCTCTTTTGGCTTTTTTCCTCCCTCTTTGGGCTTTTTTCCTCCCTCTTTGTTTTTTTTCCTCCCTCTTTTGGCTTTTTTCCTCCCTCTTTGGGCTTTTTACCTCCCTCTTTGGCTTTTTTCCTCCCTCTTTGGGCTTTTTACCTCCCTCTTTGGCTTTTTTCCTCCCTCTTTGGCTTTTTTCCTCCCTCTTTGTTTTTTTTCCTCCCTCTTTTGGCTTTTTTCCTCCCTCTTTGGGCTTTTTACCTCCCTCTTTGGCTTTTTTCCTCCCTCTTTGGCTTTTTTCCTCCCTCTTTGTTTTTTTTCCTCCCTCTTTTGGCTTTTTTCTTCCCTCTTTTGGCTTTTTTCCTCCCTCTTTGGCTTTTTTCCTCCCTCTTTGGCTTTTTTCCTCCCTCTTTGGCTTTTTTCCTCCCTCTTTGTTTTTTTTCCTCCCTCTTTGGGCTTTTTTCCTCCCTCTTTTGGCTTTTTTTCCTCCCTCTTTGTTTTTTTTCCTCCCTCTTTGTTTTTTTTCCTCCCTCTTTTGGCTTTTTTCCTCCCTCTTTGGCTTTTTTCCTCCCTCTTTTGGCTTTTTTCCTCCCTCTTTGGCTTTTTTCCTCCCTCTTTTGGCTTTTTTCCTCCCTCTTTTGGCTTTTTTCCTCCCTCTTTTGGTTTTTTTCCTCCCTCTTTTGGCTTTTTTCCTCCCTCTTTGTTTTTTTTCCTCCCTCTTTGTTTTTTTTCCTCCCTCTTTTGGCTTTTTTCCTCCCTCTTTGGCTTTTTTCCTCCCTCTTTTGGCTTTTTTCCTCCCTCTTTGGC
Organism: Clamator glandarius; assembly: GCA_033459285.1. Taxonomy (NCBI): domain Eukaryota; kingdom Metazoa; phylum Chordata; class Aves; order Cuculiformes; family Cuculidae; genus Clamator; species Clamator glandarius. Next base: position 27,484 of record JAUNZM010002099.1, on the reverse strand, counting down.
TTTTTTCCTCCCTCTTTTGGCTTTTTTCCTCCCTCTTTGGCTTTTTTCCTCCCTCTTTTGGCTTTTTTCCTCCCTCTTTTGGCTTTTTTCCTCCCTCTTTTGGTTTTTTTCCTCCCTCTTTTGGCTTTTTTCCTCCCTCTTTGTTTTTTTTCCTCCCTCTTTGTTTTTTTTCCTCCCTCTTTTGGCTTTTTTCCTCCCTCTTTGGCTTTTTTCCTCCCTCTTTTGGCTTTTTTCCTCCCTCTTTGGCTTTTTTCCTCCCTCTTTTGGCTTTTTTCCTCCCTCTTTTGGCTTTTTTCCTCCCTCTTTTGGTTTTTTTCCTCCCTCTTTTGGCTTTTTTCCTCCCTCTTTGTTTTTTTTCCTCCCTCTTTGTTTTTTTTCCTCCCTCTTTTGGCTTTTTTCCTCCCTCTTTGGGCTTTTTTCCTCCCTCTTTTGGCTTTTTTCCTCCCTCTTTTGGCTTTTTTCCTCCCTCTTTTGGCTTTTTTCCTCCCTCTTTTGGCTTTTTTCCTCCCTCTTTGTTTTTTTTCCTCCCTCTTTTGGCTTTTTTCCTCCCTCTTTGGGCTTTTTTCCTCCCTCTTTTGGCTTTTTTCCTCCCTCTTTTGGCTTTTTTCCTCCCTCTTTGGTTTTTTTCCTCCCTCTTTTGGGTTTTTCCCCCTCTCTTTTGGATTTTTTCCCCTGTCGTCTGGCACGGGCGCAGCCAAAGCTCGGTCCCATCTCAGCCCGCGCCAGTTTTTATCACCCAGGGCGGGCGGCAGCCTCCAATCTCTCGCGGGCAGATGGGGCGACGACAACCTCAGGCGGCTCCGATTGCACTTTTCCTCCCTTATTTTGGGACCGTTGGCTTTCCCGGAGCAGCTGGAAAGCAGAAAAAAAAAAAAAAAAAGAAATAAAAAGAAGAAGAAAAAAAAATAAGGCGGCGTCAAAAATAAGCGTTATCGCACGATGCCACCTGACCAGAACGGGTTCCATTTACCCCTCGAAATCTGCCTCAAAGAGCCAAAACGGGAGCTGGAAACCAGATGATTTGGGGAATAAAACCACTTTAGAGGGAAACTGGTTGCATGGAGGAGTGGGAGATGGAGTTAAATCCAGCTGGAGGCCAGTGACAAGCGGGGTCCTGAGGGCTCAGGGCTGGGTCCTGGTCAAGGTCTTCATCAACGACCTGGATGGAGGCGTCGAGGGCTCCCTGAGCGAGTTTGGGGGGGACACTGAGCTGGGAGGATCTGCTGGAGGGTTTTGAGGGTCTCCAGAGGGATCTGAGCTGGTTGGATCCATGAGCTGAGACCAACGGGATGAGGTTCAACCAGGAACTTGGGGCGCAACAACCCTGAGCAGCTCCAGACGAGGGGAAAAAGGGGCTGGAAAGTGTCTGGAGGAGAAGGACCTGGGGGGGTTGGTTGAACAGGAGCCAGAGGGGCCCAGGTGGCCACCAAGGCCAGTGGCATCTTGGCTCGGAGCAGCCCGGCGTGGCCAGCAGGGCCAGGGAGGTTCTTCTCCCTCTGGGGAGACCCAACCTCGAATCCTGGGGGCAGTTTGGGGCCAAGGAGGACGTTGGGGCTCTGGAGCGAGTGCAGAGAAGAGAACGGGGCTGGGGAAGGGGCTGGAGGCCACGTCTGAGGGACCTGGGGGGGTTTATCCTGGAGAAGAGGAGGCTGCGGGGAGACCTCGTCGCTCTCTCCAACTCCCCGAGAGGAGCTTGTGGAGAGGAGGGAGCTGGGATCTTCTCCCAAGGGGGTCGATGGCCTCGAGCTCCACCAGGGGAGGCTCAGGCTGGATATTAGGGAAAAATCCTTCATGGAAAGGGTCTTTGGAAGAGGGAGGGGGTCGAGTCCCCTTCCCTGGCCGGGCGGACGAGGCGCTGAGGGCCACGTGTCGGCGATGGACGGGGACGGTCGGACTCCACGATCCGTTGGGTCTTTTCCAACCTGGCGGTTCTATCGAAGCCAAACGTGGGTGAGGGGTCGGCGTCTCCCAGCCGGGAAGGTCGCGCCGGAAGCCGAACGCGGCACCACCCAGGGGTGGATCAAGCCAAGGCGGCTTCGCCCAAGCCGACGCCGAGTTCTTTTCTTCTCCTCGTGCCGACACCCAGCGAGGAGCCCCCCGGAGGGGGCGGCGATGGGCGAGCGGGACGCGGAGCATCCGGGCGGCCACACCGAGACCTGCCAGGTGAGCTGCGACCTCCTCCTCGCCCCCTAAAAACGGGGCTGAACCCCAAATCCGTGGCGAGAAAGCAAAGAAACGGCGTCGATTTGGGGAGGAAGCTTAAGGCGCGGCCGTCCCTGCCTTGGCGAGGGTTTGGGGGGCGATTCGCTTCGCACCCCTAAAGGGTCTGCAGGAGCGAGACGGGAGGATTCCTTCCGATGATTGAATTTGAGGGGTGTGGGGGGGGGGTGTTGGGTGCATCCAGGAGACGATCCAGCCTTCCCTGCGATCCCTGCGGACGGCGCTGAGGGAGCTGCGGGACTGGAGGGCGAGCGAAGAGAAGCGGCGGCTCCAATACCTGGTGAGGGGCCGCTCGGCCACCCCCCCCCAAAAAAGGCTCCCTGAGAGGGTTTTTTTCCAACCCCCCCCCCCATCTCATCCTTCCGATCGAAACACGCAGGATCCTCTCTGGGACGCGTTCCCGGCGAAGCCTCAAATCCAGTTGGAGCCCGTCGGCTCGGATCTCGGGCGGGTTTGGCGAGCGCCGCCTTCGCCCGCAGCTCCTTCTCCTCTTTCAGGCGCTTGATTTTCAGAGCTGCTCGTTGGCAGCCCGGATCAAACCCTAAAGCGCCTCGTTAACTCAGAATTAACCCTCCTCCCTGCTTCTCAGATGAGTTTGGGGCCAACTCTAAAGAGGGATCGGCAACACGGACGGGAAAAGTACGGGATGATGTTGCTTAATTAACCCCTAGTCATTAATTAACAGCATCCCCAGCTCTGCCACAGTTACAGCTGCTTCGTTCCGATTAAAACGCTTTAGTTTTTTGGTTTAGAAGGGGGGGAAAACTTGGGTTTAGGGCTTGAGCGTGGGGTTATTTATTTTTTTTTTATTTTCCTCCCTCCAGGAGAGAAGCGAAGCCGAGCGGCGCCGCGTGGAGGCCGAGTTCGAGCGGCTGCGCCGGCTCCTGGCGGAGAAGGAGCGCGAGGCGCTGGGGCGGCTCCTGGAGCTCGACGCCGCCTTCGAAGCCGCCCAGGTCGAAAAATCCTCGCGGGTAACCGAGGCGATCGCGCAGCTCCAGGCGCTCATCGAGCAGCTGGAGGCCAAGCACCTGCCGCAGGTGAGACCCCCTCCTCGCCAACCCCCCCCCCCAAAAAAGTGCTGCCTGCAGGTGCCGAAATCCCTTTTCCTCCTTTTTTTAGGATCTTGGGAGCCTCGTCAGCAGGTACAGGGGGTCTGGTGGCTTCTCCTCGTGTTACCCTGAGCACAGGGGAGGTTCGGCTGGGGCTCAACATCCCTCACGCCGACATCAATTCTCTTCCCAGCTGGAGCTCGGGGCTCCCGGCCGAGCTGGAGAAGAGCCTGAGCTCCTGCCGCCGCCACCGGGACGCTCTCCAGGAGGCCCTGAAGGAATTCAGAGAGGAAAAAAGTGAGGCGGCTTTTCTCCATCCCCCTTTTTTTTTCCCCCCCACCTCCCCTTCCCAACCCCCTCGCTGACCCTCCTGCCTTTTTCCCCCGCAGCGAAGGCGCCTCCCGAGCCCGGGGCGGCTCCTCTCCCGCAGCTCCTGGCGGACAGAAAGAGCGTGAGGTGGGACGGGGAAGGGTGGGATGAGGCTGTGGAGCCGCCGCGAGGCCAGGAGGAGGGACCCCGCCGGGAGGTGACGCGATAACCGGGGACCCCGAGCCTCCGCTTCTTTCCCTCCGTCCCCAAGAATCAATAGGAAAAGGCTGGAGGGGGGGGGGGGGGGGGGGGGCGTGGTTTGTAAACGCGGAGCGGCGGACCTGGTTGGGGACTGCGCCTGCCGGCCCGCGTTAGCGCCTGCGGGACAGGCGGACCTGATTGGGAACCGCCTCCGCCCAGCGCGCGCATCTTCCCCCCCCCCCCCCCCCCCCCTTTCCCGGAAGCGCTTTGCCGGCTCCAAAATTGAAGTGAGGGAAACCGATTAGGAACCGTCTCCCCTCTGGTGCTGGAAGAGCTTTCCAAGCTCCAAACTTGGGGGGGGACACACAAATTGTGAACCCCCACTGCTGCACCGACTCTGGTGCTGGAAGAGCTTTCCCGGCTCCGGGAATGCGCCTAATAGGGAAACCCTCTCTCCTCTTCCCCCGCGTTGCGCTGCCTCCAGCTCCTCTCCGGCGCTGGAAGAGCTTTCCTGGCTTCAGGCATGAGGACTTCTGGGGGTGTTTATCCTGGAGAAGAGGAGGCTGAGGGGAGACCTCGTTGCTCTCTCCAACTCCCTGAGAGGAGCTTGTGGAGAGGAGGGAGCTGGGCTCTTCTCCCGAGGGCCAGGACGAGAGGGAATGGCCTCAAGCTCCACCAGGGGACGTTCAGGATGGACACCAGGAAAAATTCTTCATGGAAAGGGTCTTTGGGTGCTGGAAGAGGGAGGGGGTTGAGTCCCCTTCCCTGGAGGGGTTTGAGGGCCGGGTGGACGAGGCGCTGAGGGACACGGGTCGGTGATTGATGGGGATGGTTGGACTCCATGATCCGCTGGGTCTCTTCCAACCTGGTGTCTCTAGGATTCTATGATTTAGAAGCCCGCACCCCCAACCCCATCTCCGCCGCTGGAAAGCGCTTTTCGCAGCTTCAGGCAGGAGGAGCTGAGTGAGAACCAACCCCGGGTCCTGCTCCGCCGACTTCCGGGTTCAGGGCGGACCTGATTGGGAACCTCCCCCCGGCTCCGCCGCTCAACTGCCCCGGGGAGGCGGACCTGGTTGAGAACCGCGCCCCGTCTCCTCCTTCCCCCCCCCCCCCCCCCCCCCCGACCCGGTGCTTTCCCTGGAGAAGCCACTTTCTACACAAACGCCCCTCCTAAAACCTTAAAAATCACCCTCAAAGCCGAGCGCCGCTGCAGAAACTGTTTATAAGTGAAAAATCGAACTCAAAGAACATCAAGAACTGTGCGTTGCTTCCCTGGAGGTGCGTGTAGACAGCACGAAATGCACCGAAGTGATGGAAAAGCATCGAAATCCCGCGCAGCCTTGGCTTCTCCTGCTGCTGCCGGGGCCTGAAATGATTGGAGACTAATTAAGCATGAAATCTGCCTGTTAATTAAAGCCTCGTTCTAAGCATTTCGTTTCTTCAAAAGCGCCAAAACCTTCTCGAGTTGGTTCCAGCAGCAAAAAACTGCAGGTGTTGCTCTGACAGGGCCAGGGGCTGGTTCTCTTCACCCTCAGCACCCAAAAGCCTCTCCTGACACCACCTAAACCCCCACCTGAACCCCTAAACCCCTATCTGAAGCCCTAAACCGCCACCTGAGCTCCCCAAAACCCCACTCGAACCCCCCAAACCTCTCCCTTCCACCACCACCCCCGTTTCCTTTCCCTTTTCGCACCTATTTTAGCAGAATTAACCACTTTCCCCCCTCCTGCTCCTCCCCAGGTTTGCACAGACTCAAAATTCCCCTTAAATACCCTCTTTCCCCCGTCCCTCCTGAGCAGTTCTGTGCTGAAAATAAGCCTCGAGAGCGGACAAAACCCACATGGAATATCTTGCCTCACAACACTCGCTTCAAACCCACTTTCCCAAACCCAAACCCACATCTTTCACCCATTTTAAAAGTCAGAGGGAAAAAAAAAATAACACAAGAGAAGGAAATTTCCCCTGGACCCAGAGCAGGGTAGGATTTTGCACACTGAGGAGAGGGGCCTCACTCGAGGAATGGTGTTTTTTTAGCCAATTTAATGGTTTTTGGCTATTTATTCTCACCTCACGCTGCATTTCCCCATGAGAAAACAACTTCAGTAGAAGAAGAGAAAGATGTTTTCTTCCGTGGCTCTTTGTCGATGGAAACAAGACCCAGAAAACCAGGGAGATTCCCCCTCCTGGAAGAATATATTGGGGCTCAATTTGAGGAGGAAAAGGGGCTTTGCAGCTGCTGGCCCTGCGAGCAGAGAAATTAGGAGAAATGGGATGAAATCACTTCTCGTGCCTCCTGGGATCGCGCATTGGGGTTTCCCAATCCCAGGTGGGGTGGGAGCCGGGAGAGAGGCCACGGAGAGGATTTTATTCCGCATTTCAGCGCCTACAAGCGAAGAGACGGTGGGGAAAATAAACAAACCGAGGATTTGGAGGCAGCAGGGAGTCATTCTTCAGGTTAAACCATGTAATAAGCACAGTTCTCAGACAGCTGCCAGGCTCGCCTCCTCCTCCGGAAGAGGAGAAACCACGAGGAAAGACGGCAGGGAAGCACCGCTGTCATCTTCAGGGCCTTCATTTTAATTAAGAATCCCGCAGGTTGTTGCTAAACTCAAATTACAGCCGCCCCGGTGGTGTAATTAGGCATCTCCTGCTTGGTCCGTGACGAGGTCAGTCACAGGTGACACAAAAGTTCGTTACAGCGCGAGGTGTGGTGACACTTTGTGCTACGAGCGTAAATCCAAAGTGCTTCTTCAAACCTAACTCCGATGGAGAAGCTCCCAGCGCTTTCCTTCCTTGGAAAAAAAAGCCCAAGAAGAAGTTTAAATCAGGAGTCTGCAAAAAATAAAGCTGAGCTAACAGGAAAAAAACGAGCTTTTTTGTGTAGCTCAGCAGGAGCAGAGCCCCTCGCCGGGGCTGGAGGAGGGGGATTCAGGCTCTTTTCACATGAAGGTTCTTGACCAGGCGGACGTCGGCGAGCCGGAGGGCAGAGCGCTCGGCATGGAGGGCGGCGAGTCGCCAGGCCTCGAGCTGCTCCAGCAGGTGAAGCTCGCAGCCCACGCTCAGAGCAGCCGCCGCCGCCGGCTCCACCGCGAATCCTGCCGGGAGAACCGAGAGACCTCGCAGCAGCCTGCGGAAAGAAGCCGCGGGGAGAAACGCGGGAGTTCTGCGCTGGGAGGAACGGAGGTTTTGCCGGAGAAGACGAGGCCTGCGCCTTTTGGAAGGGGTCGGGGCTGGAGCCAGAGAAGCAGCATTTTCAGGGAGGTTTGGAGCCGGAGAAGCAGCATTTTCAGGAAGGTTTGGAGCCGGAGAAGCAGCATTTTCAGGGAGGTTTGGAGCCGGAGAAGCAGCATTTCCGGGAAGGTTTGGAGCCGGAGAAGCAGCATTTTCAGGGAGGTTTGAAGCTAGAGAAACAACATTTTCAGTGAGGTTTGGGGCTGGAGAAACAGCATTTTCAGGGAGGTTTGGGGCTGCAGAAGCAGCGTTTTCAGGGAGGTTTGGAGCCACAGAAGCCACAATTTTAGGGAGGTTTGGAGCTGGAGAAGCAGCACTTTCAGAGAGGGTCGAAGCTGGAGAAGCAGCACTTTCAGGGGGCTTTGGGGCCAGAGAAAGAGCAGTTTTGGGGAGCTTCGGGGCTGGAGAAGGAGCGGTTTTGGGGAGCTTCGGGGCCGGAGAAGGAGCGGTTTTGGGGAGCTTCGGGGCCGGAGAAGGAGCGGTTTTGGGGCGCTTCGGGGCCGGAGAAGGAGCGGTTTTGTGGGTCTTTTTCGCAGCAGCCGCCGCCTGCAGCAGCTTCGCCCGCGCCATCCCGCCCGCTCCGCTCCCGCCAACCCTCTGGCCCCGCCCCTTTACCCGAGCTCCTCGCTCTCCCATTGGCTGCTTCCCGCCGCGCGGGCGGCTCCCATTGGCCGCTCCTCCTCCGGGGTGGAGCGGACCTGATTGAGAACCGCGCGCCGAGCAGGGCGCCAAAGGCAATAGCGGGAGCGGACCTGAGGGAGGACTGCGGGGCGCCTCGAGCCTCCCCCGCGTTTCCTTGGGGCCCCGTTTTAAGTGGGGGAAAAAAAAGTGGATTTTGAAGGGGAATTTTTGGACCTTTTCAGGTTAAGAATCCGACGCTGTTGATGAAAACAGGGCTCAAAAGTTGCTTTTTTTAAAAAATCGCTGCTTTGTTATACCCAGAAGACACCGCATTGGGCACGTTTCGCACCAAAATCCAGCTCTTGTGCAACTCCGGGGGGGGGATATTTGGGCTTTTAATCCTCTGGTTTTGGGGAGGTTTGTCTCGATTTGGGTATTTTTCCTTGGAGCAAACAGTCAGCGCACTAGGAAACGGAGATTTGACCCCTAAATGTGGGGGAAAAACCCCAAAATGGGGAGGATTTGGTCAATAAAAGCAGAGGGCGGCGCTGCTGGCGGCAAAAGTGCTGAGCCCCCTCCCCATCTTTTTTTTTTTTAAGGGCTTTTCCCATTTTTAAAGTGAAAATAAAGCCGATTCGGTGTTTTCAGCCCCCGCAGTGGAGGTGGGGAGGCAACAGCTTCCAAAATATCCCTAAACCCACACAGATTTAACCCAAATCCTGCTGGGGGAGGCCATAAATCCCTCCCAGTGTCCCCAGTCGCCCCCCACACCCCCAGCCTTTTCCCCGTCATTTATTGGGGTAAAAGTTTAGAATTTCACTGAGTTTCTTCCGGAGGGGAGGAAGTTACGGAAGCAAAAGCCCCACGCGGGCCTCTGTGGATCCCTACAGGTCCATACAGGCCCCTATAGGTCTGTACAGGCCCCTATAGGTCCATACAGACTCACATAAGCCCCCATTGGCAGACACAGGCCCATACAGGTCCCTATAGATCCATACAGGCCCCTATAGGTCTGTACAGGCCCCTATAGGTCCATACAGACTCATATAAACCCCTATAGGCAGACACAGGCCCATACAGGTCCCTATAGGTCCATACAGGCCCCTATAGGTCTGTACAGGCCCCTATAGGTCCATACAGACTCATATAAACCCCTATAGGCAGACACAGGCCCATACAGGTCCCTATAGGTCCATACAGGCCCCTATAGGTCTGTACAGGCCCCTATAGGTCCATACAGACTCATATAAACCCCTATAGGCAGACACAGGCCCATACAGGTCCCTATAGATCCATACAGGCCCCTATAGGTCTGTACAGGCCCATACAGGCCCCTATAGGTCCATACAGACTCATATAAACCCCTATAGGCACATACAGGCCCATACAGGTCCCTATAGGCCCCTGAAGGTCCATACAGACTCACATAAGCCCCCATAGGCAGACACAGGCCCATACAGGTCCCTATAGGTCCATACAGGCTCATATAAACCCCTATAAGCAGATACAGGCCCATACAGGTCCCTATAGGTCCATACAGGCCCCTATAGGCCCCTGAAGCTCCATACAGACCCATATAAGCCCCTATAGGCAGACAGAGGCCTCCCGCAGGCCCCTATAGGTCCGTACAGACTCATATAAACCCCTATAGGCACATACAGGCCCCTATAGGTCTGTACAGGCTCATATAAACCCCTATAGGCAGACACAGGCCCATACAGGTCCCTATAGATCCATACAGGCCCCTATAGATCCATACAGGCCCCTATAGGTCCATACAGACTCATATAAACCCCTATAGGCACCTACAGGCCCATACAGGTCCCTATAGGTCCATACAGGCTCATATAAGCCCCTATAGGCAGATACAGGCCCATACAGGTCCCTATAGATCCATACAGGCCCCTATAGGTCCATACAGACTCATATAAACCCCTATAGGCACATACAGGCCCCTACAGGTCCATACAGACTCATATAAGCCCCTATAGGCACATACAGGCCCATACAGGTCCCTATAGGTCCATACAGGCCCCTACAGGTCTGTACAGGCTCATATAAACCCCTATAGGTCCGTACAGGCTCATATAAACCCCTATAGGCACACACAGGCCCATACAGGTCCCTATAGGCCTGTACAGGCCCCTACAGGCCCCTGCAGGTCCATACAGACCCATATAAGCCCCTCCAGGCAGACAGAGACCCCCCGCAGGTCCATCCAGGTCATTTGACGGCCCTCAGCACCCACAGCGTTGAGCCGAATACAGCCCCAAGGCCCCTCTAGGCCATAATTCCTATAAGGCCCAGGATGCACGGACGAGCCGGCAAGAAGACATCGGAACTTGGGGGGATTTGGAGGTTTTTGGGGTGGTTTTTTTGTTTTTTTTGTTCTTTTTTTCACCTTTTATTGTGGAAAATCCTCTCTCCCCGCTGGGAGCCGTCCGTGTCCCGGGTTCCCCCAGTGGCTCGGGGCGCTTTGGCACGGGGCAAACCACGTCCCAGTTCAAGCCACGCCGAAAAAAACCAAACCAACCGAACCCAACCCCTTAAAAGCTGGAAAAAAAGGGGAAAACGCACCCCCTCCCCATCCCCCCCAAAAAAAAAGCTCGTTTGAGGGCGGCCGCTAACTCCAGGTGGGATCGTAGCCGGCCCAGTCCGACGGCGGCGCCAGGTAGACGCGGCGCCCGCGGTAAACGAAGCTGACGATGCCGCGGTAGCCGGCGCGGGGGACGCCGGATTTGAGGTCGTCCATGAGCCCCAAGGCTTTGGCGAAGGCTTTGAAGGCGTCGCGGCTGCCGTACTGTAGCCGCACGGCTCCCAGCTCGCGCCGCCGGTTGCCCTGCAGCTCCTCGACCCGCAGCTCCGGCGCCGAGTAAACCTTGGCGAGAAAGGAGCGTTCGTACTCTTCCTTTTTGAGGTAAGAAAGATCGAGTTGGGTAAAAGGCACGAAACGGTCGTTGAGTTTGATGAACTTTAAATACTGGTCGAAAAACTGGCCGTGGCTCACGCCTTTGCGACCGAACGTCATCGTCCGGGAGACCTCGGGGCGGATGCAGGAACGTTCGCGGCGCTGTTCCGGTTGACGCATCCAATCGTCCCAAAAAGCTCGAGGCCATTTGGGTTCGAGTTCATCCCAGAGCTCGGCTAAAAGCAACCAACCCAACCCGGGAAAGAAATCGGTGCGGTAAAGCAATTCGGCTTGGCCCACGTCAACCATCTGCTCTTTGCCGTTGTCGTTCCAAGCGGAGACGCACCAGAGGGTGCGGTCGGCGAGGAGCAGCGGGAAGGTCGCTTGGAAATACTCGAAAAAATCCGGCGCCACTTCTAAATCGTCCTCGACCACGATGGCGGCGCGGTAGCGGAAGGCGCGGAACACCTGGCCCAGCGCCCAGCGGTAATGCCGAGCGATTTTGTAATAACCTTGGAATTTGCGGTGCTCGGGGGGAACCGGGACGTCGCTGAGGTCGGGCTGACGGATGTGAGCGACGGCGTCGCCGTAAGAAGCGATGACGCGAGCGGTTTCGGCGTGGCCGCAATCCTGGCTGACGATGACGGGGAATCGTTGAGCCGAAGGGCGGTAACGGAGGAGCTTATCCAGGCAGCGACGGACGGTGCTGCGGTCGCAGGCCATCACCAACACCGGTAAAACGAGGCCGGAAGGCTCGGTGAGACGCGGCGGAGCCGGCGAAGGCGGCAGCGGAGGAGGACGGGGTTGAGGCGGGATCCGAGCCTCGCGCCGCTCGCCCCACAACCGGCTGTAGCGGTGGATTTGCCGCAGAAGCTCTTTCTGGCGTTCCAGTTCGGTTTCGGCATCTTGAGCCAAGCGGATGACCTCGGCCGTCAAGCGGTCGCCTTCGGAAGACGACGACGAGGAGGAGGAGGAGGAGGAAGAGGAAGAGGAGGCCGGGGAGGGCGGGCGGCTCCAGAGGAAGAGGAGGAGGAGGCCGTTCCAGGCGATGAAGAGCGCCGCCCCCCACACCACCAAGCTGCTCTTCTTCAGCATCCTTCAGCGCTCAAGCCCGCGCCATGGAGCTGCCAACGGGGAAACGAGGGGTTAAAAAAGAGGGGAACCCCCCACTCCCCCCCGCCGGCGCCCCCCAAAATCAGGCTAGGACCCCCCCCCCAAACTGGGCAGGGACCCACGAAAACCGAGCTGGGAACTCCCAAAACCGAGCTGGGACCCATCAGAACTGGCCTGGGACCCTTCAAAACTGAGCTGGGACCCCCCCAAAAGCGAGCTGGGACCCCTCAAAACCGAGCTGGGACCCTTCAAAACTGGCCTGGGACCCCCTCAAAAACTGAGCTGGGAACCCCCCAAAACCGAGCTGGGACCCCCCCAAAAGCGAGCTGGGACCCTTCAAAACTGGCCTGGGACCCCCCAAAACCGAGCTGGGACCCATCAGAACTGGCCTGGGACCCTTCAAAACTGAGCTGGGAACCCCCAAAACCGAGCTGGGAACCCCCCAAAACTGGCCTGGGACCCCCCCCAAAAGCGAGCTGGGACCCTTCAAAACTGGCCTGGGACCCCGCAAAACCAAGCTGGGACCTCCCCAAAACTGGCCTGGGACCCCCTCAAAAACGAGCTGGGACCCTTCAAAACTGGCCTGGGACCCCCCAAAACCGAGCTGGGACCTCCCCAAAACTGGCCTGGGACCCCCCAAAAGTGAGCTAGGACCCCCTCAAAAACGAGCTGGGACGCCTCAAAACCAAGCTGGGACCCTTCAAAACTGGCCTGGGACCCCCCAAAACCGAGCTGGGACCCCCCCAAAAACCGAGCTGGGACCCTCCAAAAGCAAGCTGGGAACCCCCCAAAAGCGAGCTGGGACCCCCACCCAAACTGGCCTGGGACCCCCCAAAACCGAGCTGGGACCCCCCAAAACCGAGCTGGGACCCCCTCAAAAACTGAGCTGGGACCCTCCAAAAGCAAGCTGGGAACCCCCAAAAGCGAGCTGGGACCCCCCCAAAAACTGGCCTGGGACCCCCCAAAACCGAGCTGGGAACCCCCCAAAACCGAGCTGGGAACCCCCCAAAAACTGGCCTGGGACCCTCCAAAACCGAGCTGGGACCCCTCCAAAAACTGGCCTGGGAACCCCCCAAAAGCGAGCTGGGAACCCCCCAAAACCGAGCTGGGAACCCTCAAAACTGGCGTGGGACCCTCTAAAACCGAGCTGGGATCCCCTAAAACCGAGCTGGGATCCCCCAAAAGTGAGCTGGGAACCCCTCAAAAGCGAGCTGGGAACCCCTCAAAAGCGAGCTGGGACCCCCCCAAAAGCGAGCTGGGGACCCCCCAAAAGCGAGCTGGGGACCCCCAAAACTGGCCTGGGACCCTCTAAAACCGAGCTGGGATCCCCTAAAACCGAGCTGGGATCCCCCAAAAGCGAGCTAGGAACCCCTCAAAAGTGAGCTGGGACCCTTCAAAACCGAGCTGGGACCCCCCCAAAAGCGAGCTGGGGACCCTTCAAAACCGAGCTGGGACCCCCCAAAAGCGAGCTGGGAACCCCCCAAATAAAAGCAGGGACCCCCAAAACCAACCCCCAAGTCTCCTCCGAAAGACGAATCCCCTCGCGCCGCTGAGAGGAAGCGAAACCGAGCGGTGCCGGAGCCTCCCACCGAAACGTGGCAGCGCGGGGACACCCCGAAATCCTTCGCTAACGGGGGAAAACCCCCAAATTCTGAGCCCCCGACCCCCAAATCTTGGAGGGCAGAGTCCGCTCCGGTTAAACGTTAACCCCGGGGTTGGCTCCGGGGAGGATTTTCCATTGCGGAGGCGGAGAGGAAGGCGAACGAGGGCGGTTTGGGGGGATAAATAAAATCCAAAATTTTTAATTTGAGCACTAAAATCCTGCCCAAGCCCCATTTTCAAGGAGTTTTTACTCACGCGGAGCCCGGCCCGACTCCTGCCAGCGGAGGGAAGAAGCCGACGAGGGCAGGAAAAGGGAAGAGAGGGAGGAGAAAAGGGGAATTAAGGGAAAAAAATAATAAAAAAAAAGAAGTAATAAAATAAGGAAGAGGGTTGGGGGGGGGAAAAGAGAAAATAAAGGAAGGAGCAGGGGGAAGAGAAAGCGATTGCTTCACTCCGGCACGGAGAGCGGCTCAAGGGTTAACGCCGCCACGGGCCACGTTGGCGCGGAAAATGGAATTAAAAAGCGAAAAAACACTCGGAAAAGGAGGATTTTGAAGGAAAAAAATGGGGAAAAAGAAAGGGGGGCAAAGCGGGAGGGAAGGGGGTGAAGCCAGAGGGGAAGGGGAGAGGCAGAAAATGTGGGTGAGGGCGAGAGTTCCCCTTTCCCGGGCCCCAAACGCGGGAAAGCTGGCGGAGAGAAGGAAAAAGAGGGGGAAAAAAGTTAGTTTAGGGCGTTTGGGGGGAGGCTGGGGTTGTGCTGTACCTGGGGGTGAGAGCGGCTCAGCCTCGGGGAGCCCCCAACGCGGGGGCCTGGCTCGCGATTCCAGGGCTTCGGGGCCAAATCGAGGGTCTCTCGGCTCAAATTCGGGGCATTTCGCCTCAAATTTGGGGTCTTTCGGCTCAAATCTGGGGCCTTTCGCCTCAAATTTGGGGCATTTCGCCTCAAATCTGGGATCTTTCGCCTCAAATTCAGAGCGTTCCGCCTCAAATTTGGGGCCTTTCGCCTCAAATTCGGGGTCTTTCGCCTCAAATTTGGGGCCTTTTGCCTCAAATTTGGGGTGTTTCGCCTCAAATTCGGGGCATTTCACCTCAAATCTGGGGCCTTTCGCCTCAAATTTGGGGCGTTCCGCCTCAAATTCGGGGTCTTTTGCCTCAAATTTGGGGCGTTTCACCTCAAATTTGGGGCATTTCACCTCAAATTTGGGATCTTTCAGCTCAAATTCGGGGCGTTTCGCCTCAAATCTGGGGTCTTTCGCCTCAAATTCAGAGCGTTTCGCCTCAAATTCGGGGTGTTTCACCTCAAATTTGGCGCCTTTCGCCTCAAATTCGGGGCGTTTTGCCTCAAATCCGGGGTCTTTTGCCTCAAATTTGGGGTCTTTCGCCTCAAATTCGGGGCGTTTTGCCTCAAATCCGGGGTCTTTCGCCTCAAATTTGGGGTCTTTCGCCTCAAATTCGGGGCGTTTCGCCTCAAATTCCTGGGGTTCGGCTGGAGTTCGGCCCCGCGGCGAGGGAGAAGCTGGCGACGAGGCGCTGAGTAAGCAGAGCTGGGATTTTCCCTGCCCTCGGGTTTCGCTCCGAGGCCAACGAGAAGCCGATCGCCTTAACCCCCCCCCACCTCAAGGTGCCCCAAAACCCCCAAATCCGGAGGGGGAGGGCGACGCCTCCTCCTTTTTTCTTCCCTCAGGGCTCAGAAACCCCCCAAACCTGGAGACTCGCAAAGTTTGGGGGAGATTTGCAGCCCTTTTCCCTTCAGCCCCGTGGGATTCAGGGCTTAACCCCCCCTAATTTCACGTCACCGCCTCTGAATTAGTCATTAATTATTCTCTTTAATTAACCTGAACTCCTCCGCGCACCCTCAGGGAAAGCAGCTCCAGGCTCAGCCCAAGAGCCCGAGGAAGCCAGCGCTGCTTTGGGGAATTTTTCCTGGTTTTTCCTCTCATTTTCCCTGATTTTTTCCTCTCACTTTCCCTGATTTTTTCCTCTCATTTTCCCTGATTTTTCCTCTCAAGTTTCCTTGATTTTTCCCTCTCATTTTCCCTGATTTTTCCCTCTCAGTCTCCCCGATTTTTTCCTCTCAGTCTCCCTGATATTTTCCTCTCAGTTTCCCCGATTTTTCCCTCTCAGTTTCCCCGATTTTTCTGTCTCCCTGATTTTTTCCCCTCAGTCTCCCTGATTTTTTCCCCTCAGTCTCCCTGATTTTTTCCCCTCAGTCTCCCTGATTTTTTCCCCTCAGTCTCCTGATTTTTTCCTCTGTTTCCCTGATTTTTTCCTCTCAGTCTCCCTGATTTTTCCTCTCAAGTTTCCTTGATTTTTACCTCTCGGTCTCCCCATTTTTCCCTCAGTCTCCCTGATTTTTCCTCTCAGTTTCCCTGATTTTTTCCTCTCAGTCTCCCTGATTTTTTCCTCTCAGTCTCCCTGATTTTTCCTCTCAAGTTTCCTTGATTTTTCCCTCTCAGTCTCCCTGATTTTTCCCTCTCAGTCTCCCCCGATTTTTCCCCTCAGTTTCCCCGATTTTTCCCCTCAGTTCCCCGATTTTTCCTCTCATTTCCCCCGATTTTTCCCTCTCAGTTTCCCCGATTTTTCCCTCTCAGTTTCCCCGATTTTTCTCTCTCAGTCTCCCTGATTTTTTCCCCTCAGTCTCCCTGATTTTTCCCTCTCAGTCTCCCTGATTTTTCCCTCTCAGCTCAGTCTCCCCGATTTTTTCCCTCTCAGTCTCCCCCGATTTTTCCCCTCAGTTCCCCCGATTTTTCCTCTCATTTCCCCCGATTTTTCCCTCTCAGTTTCCCCGATTTTTCCCTCTCAGTTTCCCCGATTTTTTTCCCCTCAGTTTCCCCCGATTTTTCCTCTCATTTTCCTCAATTTTTTCCTCTCATTTTCCCCCAATTTTTCCCCTCAGTTTCCCCGATTTTTCCCTCTCAGTCTCCCTCATTTTTCCTCTCAAGTTTCCTTGATTTTTCCCTCTCAGTTTCCCCGATTTTTTCCTCTCATTTCCCCCGATTTTTCCCTCTCAGTCTCCCTCCTTTTTCCTCTCAAGTTTCCTTGATTTTTCCCTCTCAGTCTCCCCGATTTTTCCCCTCAGTCTCCCTGATTTTTCCCCTCAGTCTCCCCGATTTTCCCTCTCCGTCTCCCCGATTTTCCCTCTCCGTTTCCCCAATTTTCCCTCTCCGTCTCCCCGATTTTCCCCTCTCCGTTTCCCCAATTTTCCCTCTCCGTCTCCCCAATTTTTCCCCTCATTCCCCCCCCCCCCTTTCCAGCAAAACCAACCGCAACGATGGGATCAAACCCTCATTCTGTGCCAAACTCAAGCCTTTTTCCCCCCACGGGATTCGCCCCCGGCGCCTCCACCTTCCTCAAAACCACTGAAAATTCTCATTTTTTTTGGCATTTCAACCCTATCGTCGTGGGAATTTTGGGGGTGAGGAGCCGGGAAAACCCACGGGGTTACCTGGTCGGGGCCGGCGGCAGGGGGAGGGGGGGTCACAGGGGGGGTTCCCCCCTCACCCCCCCCCTGTTTTTCCGAAGCCGCCTGGGAATCCTTCGGGAATGGGGGGGGACGAGGTGGGGGCTTTCTCGGCCGTCAGAGCTTCCTCGCGGTGTCCGCCTGTCCGTCTGCTCTCTCGGGGCTCGACCCCCCGGCCATGCTCGGTTTGGGGAGGGGGGAGCCCTAAAAAAAAAAAAAAAAGGGGGGGGAGGGGGGGGGAAGAAAAAGCTCAAAATGCCCCGATTCCCTCCAGATTCCCCTGTTTTATGGAGGGAAAAGCCTCCCCCCCCCCCCCAACCCCCAGGAGCCCCCCCAGCCCCATAGGGGCTCCCCCAGCCCCTTCTAACACCCCAATATGGGTCAGGGGAGCCCTCAAGCCCCATAGGAGCCCCCAGATGCTACTGATCCCCCTCCATAGGAAGCAAGGAGCCTGCCCCCCAGCCCCTCCTGACACCCCAAGAGGGGTCAGAGGAGCTCCCCCAGCCCCTTCTAACACCCCAATATGGGTCAGGGGAGCCCCCAAGCCCCATAGGAGCCCCACATGGGGGGAGAGATGAGGCCTCCCCCCCCCCAGGAGCCCCCAGATGCTACTGATCCCCCCTCCATAGGAAGCAAGGAGCCTGCCCCCCAGCCCCTCCTGACACCCCAATAGGGACAGAGGAGCTCCCCCAGCCCCTTCTAACACCCCAATATGGGTCAGGGGAGCCCCCAAGCCCCATAGGAGCCCCACATGGGGGAGAGATGAGGCCTCCCCCCCCCAGGAGCCCCCCAGATGCTACTGATCCCCCTCCATAGGAAGCAAGGAGCCTGCCCCCCAGCCCCTCCTGACACCCCAATAGGGGACAGAGGAGCTCCCCCAGCCCCTTCTAACACCCCAATATGGGTCAGGGGAGCCCCCAAGCCCCATAGGAGCCCCACATGGGGGAGAGATGAGGGCTCCCCCCCCCCAGGAGCCCCCAGATGCTACTGATCCCCCTCCATAGGAAGCAAGGAGCCTGCCCCCCAGCCCCTCTTGACACCCCAATAGGGGACAGAGGAGCTCCCCCAGCCCCTTCTAACACCCCAATATGGGTCAGGGGAGCCCCCAAGCCCCATAGGAGCCCCACATGGGGGAGAGATGAGGGCTCCCCCCCCCAGGAGCCCCCAGATGCTACTGATCCCCCTCCATAGGAAGCAAGGAGCCTGCCCCCCAGCCCCTCTTGACACCCCAATAGGGGACAGAGGAGCTCCCCCAGCCCCTTCTAACACCCCAATATGGGTCAGGGGAGCCCCCCAAGCCCCATAGGAGCCCCACATGGGGGAGTGATGAGCCCCCCCTCATAGAAGCCCCCAGATCCTACTGATCCCCCTCCATAGGAAGCAAGGACCCCCCCGCCACCCCCTCCTGACACCCCAATAGGGGTCAGAGGAGCTCCCCCAGCCCCCCCGGAGCCCCATACGAGGAGATGAAGAGCTCCCCCAGCCCCATAGGACCCCCCCAGCCCCTGCTGACAGAGTACCGGGGTCAGGGGAGCTCCCCCAGCCCCACAACTGTCCCCTCAGCCCCTTCGGACACCCCAATACAGGTCAGGGGAGCCCCCCTGGCTCCTCCTGATCCTCCAGCCCCTTCTTACCCCCACATGAGGGGCTGAGGACACCCAACAGCCCCCTCCTGACACCCCGATAGGGGTCACGGAAACCCCCCAGCCCCATAGGGGACCCCCAGCTCTTCCTGACACCCCGATAGGTGTCAGAGAACCAGCCCCTCCTGACACCCCAACAGGGGTCAGAGGAGCCCCCCAAGCCCCACAGGTGTCCACTCAGCCTTTCCTGACACCCCGATAGGGGTCAAGGGAGCCCCGCAGCCCCATAGGGCCCCCTCAGCCACTCCTGACACCCCGATAGGGATCAGAAAACCCCTCCAGCCCCATAGGAGCCCCTTCATCCCCATAGAAGCCCCCCCAGCCCTACCTGACACCCCGATAGGGATCAGAGAACCCCTCCAGCCCCATAGGAGCCCCCTCATCCCCATAGAAGCCCCCCCAGCCCTACCTGACATCCCGATAGGGATCAGAGAACCCCTCCAGCCCCATAGGAGCCCCCTCATCCCCATAGAAGCCCCCCCAGCCCTACCTGACATCCCGATAGGGATCAGAGAACCCCTCCAGCCCCATAGGAGCCCCCTCATCCCCATAGAAGCCCCCCCAGCCCTACCTGACATCCCGATAGGGATCAGAGAACCCCTCCAGCCCCATAGGAGCCCCCTCATCCCCATAGAAGCCCCCCCAGCCCTACCTGACACCCCGATAGGGATCAGAGAACCCCTCCAGCCCCATAGGAGCCCCCTCAGCCCTACCTGACATCCCGATAGGGATCAGAGAACCCCTCCAGCCCCATAGGAGCCCCCTCATCCCCACAGAAGCCCCCCCAGCCCTACCTGACACCCCGATAGGGATCAGAGAACCCCCTCAGCCCCATGTGACACCCCGATAGGGGTCAGGGCCCCTCCGGTGGGGAGCGTTGAAGCCCCCTCCCGCCCCGCAGGCGACAGGAGGAGCCCCTCCCCTCGGACACAAGGGACACGAGCACCCCCTCAGGCCGCCCCCCTCCCCTCCACAGTGCTCGATCCGCCCCCCCCCCCTCCCCAACCCCCGGTACCAGCGGCGCCTCCCGGCAGCGCCCGCCGCTTCCGCCCCGCCGCACCGGAAGCGACGCCATGGCAACCGCGAGGCCACGCCCCCCACGCGACCGTATTAGAGCAAACCACGCCCGCACGAGTTAGGCCACGCCCCCTTATCCATATATGGTGCCGACCACGCTCCGGTGTGATCAGAGCACGCCCCCCGCTGAGACCACGCCCCTCAACGGAAACAGGAAGCACCAAGCCACGCCCCTCACCGACCAGGCCACGCCCCATCTGAGGCCACGCCCCCTCCTGCTTCCCCTCCTCGGTCGCTGGCGGCCTAATTAACGCTGAGGGCTTCCCTGATCGACGAACTCCGGTTTAATTAAGTACTCCCTGGGGCGGCCGCGTTAATTAAGGGGGGGAGGGAAGGGAAGTGACGCGAGGGAAGGGGCGGGGACCCGGTTCGGCGCGGCGAGGGAGGAGGTTGGGGGGGGGGGGGCAATAGAGGGGGATTGGGGGGCAATAGAGGGGAGTTGGGGGCAAAGGGAGGGGGGTTGAGGGGTAATTGGAGGGGGTTGAGGGGTAATTGGAGGGAGCTGGGGGCAAAAGGAGGGGGTTGGGGGGCAATAAGAGGGGGGTTGGGAGTAATAAGGAGGGGGTTGGGGGCAAAAAGAGGGGATGAGGGGTAATAAGGAAGGGGTTGGGGGCAAAAAGAGGGGATGAGGGGTAATAAGGAGGGGGTTGGGGGCAAAAAGAGGGGATGAGGGGTAATAAGGAAGGGGTTGGGGGCAAAAGGAGAGGGTTGGGGGGCAATAGGGGATTGGGGAGGATTATGGGGCGATTGGGGGCAGTGGGAGGGGAGTAGGGGGCATTTGGGGGCGGTGGGAGGGGAGTAGGGGGCAATAGAGGGGGAGGGGGGCAATAGAAGGGGAGTTGGGGCAGTTGGAGGGGCTGGGGGAGCAGTTGGAGGGGGATTGGGGGGGCACTAGAGGGAGTTGGGGCAGTAGAAGGGGATTGGGGGGCAATGGAGATTTAGGGGGACAAGAGAGGGGGATTGGGGGGCACTAGAGGGGAGTTGGGGCAGTTGGAGGGGATTGGGGGAGCCCTGGAGGGGGGATTGGGGGTAATTGGAGCAAATGGGGGGCACTAGAGGGGGATTTGGGGGGCAATGGAGATTTAGGGGGGCGCTAGAGGGGGATTGGGGGGCAATAGAGGGCAGTTGGGGCAGTTGGAGGGGATTGAGGGGCACTAGAGGGGGATTTGGGGGGCAATGGAGATTTGGGGGGACAAGAGAGGGGGATTGGGGCAGTTGGAGGGGATTGGGGAGGCACTAGAGGGGGGATTGGGGGGCACTAGAGGGGAGTTGGGGCAGTTGGAGGGGATTGGGGGGCACTAGAGGGGGATTGGGGGGCACTAGAGGGGGATTTGGGGGGCAATGGAGATTTAGGGGACAAGAGAGGGGGATTGGGGGGGCACTAGAGGGGAGTTGGGGCAGTTGGAGGGGATTGGGGGGGCACTAGAGGGGGATTGGGGGGCACTAGAGGGGTAATGGGGGGCAATGGAGATTTAGGGGGACAAGAGAGGGGGATTGAGGGGGCACTAGAGGGGAGTTGGGGCAGTTGGGGCAGTTGGAGGGGATTGGGGGGTACTAGAGGTGGATTGGGGGGGCACTAGATGGGGATTGAGGGGCAATAGAGGGGAGTTGGGGCAGTTGGAACAAATGGGGGGCACTAGAGGGGGTTTTGGGGGGCAATGGAGATTTAGGGGGGCGCTAGAGGGGGATTGGGGGGCAATAGAGGGGAGTTGGGGCAGTTGGAGGGGATTGGGGGAGCCCTGGAGGGGGGATTGGGGGTAATTGGAGCAAATGGGGGGCACTAGAGGGGGTTTTGGGGGGCAATGGAGATTTAGGGGGGCGCTAGAGGGGGATTGGGGGGCAATAGAGGGCAGTTGGAGGGGATTGGGGGGGCACTAGAGGGGGATTGAGGAGCAATAGAGGGGAGTTGGGGCATTTGGAACAAATGGGGGGCACTAGAGGGGGTTTTGGGGGGCAATGGAGATTTAGGGGGGCGCTAGAGGGGGATTGGGGGGCAATAGAGGGGAGTTGGGGCAGTTGGAGGGGATTGGGGGGGCACTAGAGGGGGATTGGGGGGGCACTAGAGGGGAGTTGGGGCAGTTGGAGGGGATTGGGGGGGCACTAGAGGGGTAATGGGGGGCAATGGAGATTTAGGGGGGCACTAGAGGGGGATTGGGGGGGCACTAGAGGGGAGTTGGGGCAGTTGGAGGGGATTGGGGGGGCACTAGAGGGGTAATGGGGGGCAATGGAGATTTAGGGGGGCAAGAGAGGGGGATTGGGGGGGCACTAGAGGGGAGTTGGGGCAGTTGGAGGGGATTGGGGGGGCACTAGAGGGGTAATGGGGGGCAATGGAGATTTAGGGGGGCAAGAGAGGGGGATTGGGGGGGCACTAGAGGGGAGTTGGGGCAGTTGGAGGGGATTGGGGGGGCACTAGAGGGGTAATGGGGGGCAATGGAGATTTAGGGGGGCAAGAGAGGGGGATTGGGGGGGCACTAGAGGGGAGTTGGGGCAGTTGGTGGGGATTGGGGGGGCACTAGAGGGGGATTGAGGAGCAATAGAGGGGAGTTGGGGCATTTGGAACAAATGGGGGGCACTAGAGGGGGTTTTGGGGGGCAATGGAGATTTAGGGGGGCGCTAGAGGGGGATTGGGGGGCACTAGAGGGGAGTTGGGGCAGTTGGAGGGGATTGAGGGGGCACTAGAGGGGTAATGGGGGGCAATGGAGATTTAGGGGGGCAAGAGAGGGGGATTGGGGGGGCACTAGAGGGGAGTTGGGGCAGTTGGAGGGGATTGGGGGGGCACTAGAGGGGGATTGAGGAGCAATAGAGGGGAGTTGGGGCAGTTGGAACAAATGGAGGGCACTAGAGGGGGTTTTGGGGGGCACTAGTGTACAAAGACCCCCCCCTTTTTTTTTTTTTTTTTACCCCCCCCAAGCCATGACGCTGCCCCCCTCCTGCTTCCAATCCTGCCTGGATTTCTGCCCCGAGTGCGGCTCCGTCCTGCCCCGTCCCGGCCCCCCCAGCACCGTTCGCTGCCCCCGCTGCTCCTTCACCCTGCTCAGCACCGGTAAAGGGGGGGGGGGGAACACCCCGAGACCCCCCCCTTGAACCCCAACCTGCCCCCCGACTCCTCCCAGTAATTATAATTAAAAAAAAAAAATTTGCAGATTTCGAAGGGAAAATCGTCCGCAGCATCGTGGAGTTTAACCGGCTGGAGGCGGGGGGGGGCAAGGGGGGTGACCCCGAGCCCAGCCTGGGGGGGCCCCTGGTGAGTGAGGGGGACACACACCCCAAAAATCCCATTAGGAAGGGACCCCCTACCTCAAGAAAAAACAACATTAGGAAGGGACCCCCCCCAAAAAAAAAAAAAAACAAAAAAAAAACCATTAGGAATTGACCCCAACCCCTAAAAAAATCCATTAGGAAGGGACCACCCCAAAAAAATCCATTAGGAAGGGACCCCCCACCCCTAAAAAACCCATTAGGAAGGGATCCCCCCAAAAATCCATTAGGAAGGGACCCCCACCCCAAAAAAAAAACATTAGGAAGGGACCCCAACCCCTAAAACTAAACATTAGGAAGGGACCCCCCACCTCTAAAAACCCATTAGGAAGGGACCCCCCCAAAATAACCCATTAGGAAGGGACCCCCCATCTCTAAAATCCCATTAGGAAGGGACCCCCCACCCCTAAAAAACCCATTAGGAAGGGATCCCCCCAAAAATCCATTAGGAAGGGACCCCCCCAAAAAAAAACATTAGGAAGGGACCCCAACCCCTAAAAATAAATATTAGGAAGGGACCCCCCACCTCTAAAAACCCATTAGGAAGGGACCCCCCCAAAAAAATCCCATTAGGATGGGACCCCCCACCCCTAAAAATCCCATTAGGAAGGGCCCCCCCCTAATAAAAAAGGATTTGGGGGGGTCTCATATCCCAATGAGGTTCTAACACCCCCCCCTTCAAGATTTGGGGGTGGGGTTCCCATCTCTATGGTTTTTATTCCCCCCCCCCCAAGCAAGATTTTTTGGGGGGGGGGGGTCCCTTCTTGAAAGGTTTTGGGGTCCTGGGGGGGTTTACCCCCCTCCAGTAGTGTTTGGGGGGGGGGGTGTCCCCTTCTAATGTTTTTTTTTTGAGGGGGGGTCCCTTCCTAATGGGTTTTAGTGGTGGGGGGGTCCCTTCCTATTAGGTTTTTAGGGGTGGGGGGTCCCTTCCTATTAGGTTTTTAGGGGTGGGGGGTCCCTTCCTAATGGGTTTTAAGGGGTCCTTATGGGTTTCTGGGGGGGTTGCCCCTTCCTAATGGGGTTTTTAGGGGTGGGGGGGTCCCTTCCTATTAGGTTTTTAGGGGTGGGGGGTCCCTTCCTATTAGGTTTTTAGGGGTGGGGGGGTCCCTTCCTAATGGGTTTTAAGGGGTCCTTATGGGTTTCTGGGGGGGTTGCCCCTTCCTAATGGGTTTTTAGGGGTGGGGGGGTCCCTTCCTAATGGGTTTTAGGGGTGGGGGGTCCCTTCCTATTAGGTTTTTAGGGGTGGGGGGGTCCCTTCCTAATGGGTTTTAAGGGGTCCTTATGGGTTTCTGGGGGGGTTGCCCCTTCCTAATGGGGTTTTTAGGGGTGGGGGGGTCCCTTCCTAATGGGTTTTAGGGGTGGGGGGGTCCCTTACTTATTGGGTTTTTTTTTTTGGGGGGGGGTCCATTCCTAATGGGTTTTTAGGGGTTGGGGTCCCTTCCTAATGATTTTTCTTGGGGGGGGATCCCTTCCTAATGGGTTTTAGGGGTGGGGGGGTCCCTTCCTATTGGGTTTTTTTTTGGGGATCCCTTCCTAGTGGTTTTTGGGAGGGGAGGGTCCCTTCCTAAAAGGTTTTAAGGGGTCCTTATGGGTTTCTGGGGGGGTTGCCTCTTCCTAATGGGGTTTTTAGGGGTGGGGGGTCCCTTACTTATTGTATTTTTTTGGGGGGGTCCCTTCCTAATGGGTTTTAAGGGGTCCTAATGGGTTTTTTTTTGGGGGGGGCCCCTTCCTAATGGGTTTTTATGGGTGGGGGGGTCCCTTCCTAATGGGTTTTTAGGGGTGGGGGGTCCCTTCCTAATGGGTTTTAAGGGGTCCTAATGGGTTTTTTGGGGGGGGTTGCCCCTTCCTAATGGGTTTTTAGGGGTGGGGGGGTCCCTTCCTAATGGTTTTTAGTGGTGGGGGGGTCCCTTCCTATTAGGTTTTTAGGGGTGGGGGGGTCCCTTCCTAAAAGGTGTTAAGTGGTCCTTATGGGTTTCTGGGGGGGTTGCCCCTTCCTAATGGGGTTTTTAGGGGTGGGGGGGGTCCCTTCCTAATGGGTTTTAGGGGTGGGGGGGTCCCTTACTTATTGTATTTTTTGGGGGGAGGTCCCTTCCTAATGGGTTTTAGTGGTGGGGGGGTCCCTTCCTATTAGGTTTTTCGGGGTGGGGGGTCCCTTCCTAATGGGTTTTAAGGGGTCCTAATGGGTTTTTTGGGGGGTGTTGCCCCTTCCTAATGGGTTTTTAGGGGTGGGGGTCCCTTACTTATTGTATTTTTTGGGGGGGGGGTCCCTTCCTATTAGGTTTTAGAGGTGGGGGTCCCTTCCTAATGGGTTTTTAGGGGTGGGGGGTCCCTTCCTAATGGGTTTTGGGGGGGGTTGCCCCTTCCTAATGGGTTTTTAGGGGTGGGGGGTCCCTTCCTATTAGGTTTTAGAGGTGGGGGGGTCCCTTCCTAATGGGTTTTAGGGGTGGGGGTCCCTTACTTATTGTATTTTTGGGGAGGGGGGTCCCCTTCCTAATGGGTTTTTAGAGATGGGGAGTCCCTTCCTAATGGGTTTTAGGGGTGGGGGTCCCTTCCTATTAGGTTTTAGAGGTGGGGGGTCCCTTCCTAATGGGTTTTTAGGGGTGGGGGGTCCCTTCCTAATGGGTTTTGGGGGGGGGTTGCCCCTTCCTAATGGGTTTTAGGGGTGGGGGTCCATTCCTAATGGTTTTTTTTGGGGTGGGGGTCCCTTCCTATTAGGTTTTAGAGGTGGGGGGTCCCTTCCTAATGGGTTTTTAGGGGTGGGGGGTCCCTTCCTATTAGGTTTTTAGAGGTGGGGGGTCTCTTCCAAATGGGTTTTAGAGGTGGGGGTCCCTTCCTAATGGGTTTTAGGGGTGGGGGGTCCCTTCCTAATGGGTTTTAGGGGTGGGGGGGGTCCCTTCCTAATGGGTTTTAGGGGTGGGGGTCCCTTACTTATTGTATTTTTGGGGAGGGGGGTCCCCTTCCTAATGGGTTTTTAGGGGTGGGGGGTCCCTTCCTAATGGGTTTTGGGGGGGGTTGACCCTTCCTAATGGGTTTTAGGGGTGGGGGTCCATTCCTAATGTTTTTTTTTGGGGTGGGGGTCCCTTCCTAATGGGTTTTAGGGGTGGGGGTCCCTTCCTAATGTTTTTTTTTGGGGTGGGGGTCCCTTCCTAATGGGTTTTAGGGGTGGGGGTCCGTTCCTATTAGGTTTTAGAGGTGGGGGGTCCCTTCCTAATGGGTTTTTAGGGGTGGGGGGTCCCTTCCTATTAGGTTTTAGAGGTGGGGGGTCCCTTCCTAATGGGTTTTTAGAGGTGGGGGGTCCCTTCCTAATGGGTTTTTAGAGGTGGGGGTCTCTTCCTATTAGGTTTTAGAGGTGGGGGGTCCCTTCCTATTAGGTTTTAGAGGTGAGGGTCGCTTCCTAATGGGTTTTTTGGGGTAGGGGGTCCCTTCCTAATGATTTTATTTTTTGGGGGGGGGGGTCAGGTTGAGCGGCGCTGCCCCCGCTGCTCCCACGAGGGGATGTCGTATCGCACCCGCCAGATGCGCTCGGCCGACGAGGGTCAAACCGTCTTCTACACCTGCCCCCGGTGCCGGTGAGAAATACCCCCCCTTTTCAAAAAATACCCCCCCCCCTTCAAAAAATAACCCCCCTCCCTCCTTTTGCCCCCCCTGGGGGTGGGGAAACACCCCCTAATTCTACCCCGATAACACCTTCCCCCATTCCTTTCCCTGCAGGTTTCAGGAGAAGGAAGATTCCTGATGGGGAATTTGCCCCCCCCCCCCCCGGGAGGGAGGTATTTATTTGCCCCTTCCTGGGGTAATAAAAGCCCTCAGGGTTCTAACGAGGGTTGTGCTTGGGGGTGTCTTAATTGCCCCCCCCCCCCCCCAGCCCTATCTGCCCCTCAAAACTGCCCCTCAGCACCCCGGAATTACACCTGTTAGCCCCTTTTTACCCCTAAACCTGCCCTTCTAGCCCCAAACTGCCCCAGAGTTGCCCCTTGGCCCCTATTTGCCCCCCAAAACTCCCTTTCCAGCCCCTTCTTGCCCCCAGATTTGCCCCTTGGCCCCTAACTGCCCCCCCGGCCCCTATCAACACCAAAACTGCGCCCAGAGTTGCCCCTTGGCTCCTTATTTGCCCCTAAACCTGCCCTTCTAGCCCCAAACTGCCCCCAGAGTTGCCCCTTGGCCCCTAATTGCCCCCCAAAACTGCCCTTCCAGCCCCTATCAACCCCCAAACTGCCCCCAGACTTGCCCCTTGGCCCACATTTGCCCCCCAAAACTCCCTTTCCAGCCCCTTCTTGTCCACAGATTTGCCCCTTGGCCCCTATTTGCCCCCCAAATCTGCCCTTCCGGTCCCTATCAACCACCAAACTGCCCCCAGAGTTGCCCCTTGGCCCCTAATTGCCCCCCAAAACTCTCTTTCCAGCCCCTTCTTGTCCCCAGATTTGCCCCCCAAAACTGCCCTCCTGGCCCCTATCAACCCCAAAACTGCGCCCAGAGTTGCCCCTTGGCCCTTTATTTGCCCCTAAACCTGCACTTCTAGCCCCAAACAGCCCTCAGAGTTGCCCCTTGGCCCCTAATTGCCCCCCAAAACTGCCCTTCCAGCCCCTATCAACTACCAAACTGCCCCCAGAGTTGCCCCTTGGCCCCTAATTGCCCCCCAAAACTGCCCTTCCAGCCCTTATCAACCCCCAAACTGCCCCCAGAGTTGCCCCTTGGCCCCTAATTGCCCCCCAAACCTGCCCTTCCAGCCCCTATTTGCCCCCCCCCCCGGGTTGCTCTGCGCATGCGCGGCCCTTCTGTGTACGGCGGAACC
>JAUNZM010002097.1:0-47197 GCA_033459285.1 Clamator glandarius | reverse complement strand
CCTTCTAGAGCATCCGAGGACCCTTCTAAAAGCCCCCAGAACCCTCTAGAGCCACCCAGGACTCTTCTAAAAGCCCCCAGACCCTTCTAGAGCCTCCCAGGACCCTTCTAAAGCACCCAGACCCTTCTAGAGCCCCCCAATACCATTCTAAAGGCCCCCAGACCTTTCTAGACCCTCCCCGGATCCTTCTAAAAGCCCCCAGACCCTTCTAGAGCTCCCTAGGACCCATCTAAAAGCCCCCAGACCCTTCTAGAGGCCCCTAGGACCATTCTAAAAGCCCCCAGACCCTTCTAGAGCATCCCAGGACCCTTCTAAAAGACCCCAGACCCATCTAGATCCTCCCAGGACCTTTCTAAAAGACCCCAGACCATTCTAGAGCCTCCCAGGACCCTTTTAAAAGCCCCCAGACCATTCTAGAGCACCCCAGGACCCTTCTAAAAGCCCCCAGACCCTTCTAGAGCCCCCCAGGACCCTTCTAAAAGACCCCAGACCCTTCTAGAGGAACCCAGGACCCTTCTGAAAGCAAGCAAAACATTCTAGAGTCACCCAGGACCCTTCTAAAGGCACCCAGACCCTTCTAGAGCCCCCCAGGACCCTTCTAAAAGCTCCCAGACCCTTCTAGAGACCCCCAGGACCCTTCTGAAAGCCCCCAGAACCATCTAGAGCCCTCCAGGACCCTTCTAAAAGCCCCCAGACCTATCTAGAGAATCCGAGGACCCTTCTAAAATTCCCCAGACCCTTCTAGAGCCCCCCCGGACCCTTCTAAAAGCCCCCAGACCCTTCTAGAGCCACCCAGGACCCTTCTAAAAGTCCCCAGATTCTTCTAGATCCCCCCCGGACCCTTGTAAAAGCCCCCAGACTCTTCTAGAGGCCCCCAGGACCCTTATAAAAGCACCCAGACCCTTCCAGAGCCTCCCAGGACCCTTCTACAAGCCCCCAGACCCTTCTAGAGCCCCCCAGGACCCTTCTAATAGCCCCCAGACACGTCTAGATGCCACCAGGACCTTTCTAAAAGTCCCCAGATTCTTCTAGAGCCCCCCCGGACCCTTATAAAAGCCCCCAGACCCTTCTAGAGGCCCCCAGGACCCTTATAAAAGCACCCAGACCCTTCCAGAGCCTCACAGGTCCCTTCTAAGCGCCCCCAGACCCTTCTAGAGGCCCCCAGGACCCTTCTAAAAGACCCCAGACCCTTCTAGAGCCGCCTAGGATCCTTCAAAAAGCATAAAGACCCTTCTAGACCGTCCCCGGATCATTCTAAAAGCCCCCAGACCCTTCTAGAGCCCATCAGGACCCTTCTAAATGCCCCCAGACCCTTCTAGAGAACCCCAGGACCCATCTAAAAGCACCCAGATCCTTCTAGAGGCCTCCAGGACCCTTCTAAAAGCCCCCAGACCCTTCTAGAGCCCCCCCGGACCATTCTAAAAGACCCCAGACCCTTCTAGAGCCCCCCAGGACCCTACTAAAAGCTCCCAGACCCTTCTAGAGCCCCCCAGGACCCTTCTAAAAGCCCCCAGACCCTTCTAGACCCTCCCAGGACCTTTCTAAAAGCCCCCAGACCATTCTAGAGGACCCAGGACCCTTCTAAAAGCCGCCAGAACATTCTAGAGCCCCCCAGGACCCTTCTAAAAGCCCCCAGACCCTTCTAGAGCACCCCAGGACCCTTCTAAAAGCCCCCAGACCCTTCTTGAGCCCCCCAGGACCCTTCTAAAAGTCCCCAGACCCTTCTAGCATCACCCAGGACCCTTCTACAAGCCGCCAGACCCTTCTAGATCCAACCAGGACCCTTCTAAAAGAACCCAGACCCTTCTAGAGGACCCCAGGACCCGTCTAAAAGCCTCTAGACCCTTCTAGAGCCCCCCAGGACCTTTCTAAAAGCACCATGACCCTTCTAGAGTCTCCCAGTACCCTTCTAAAAGCAACCAGACCCTTCTAGAGAACCCAAGGACCCTTCTAAAAGCCCCCAGACCCTTCTAGAGCCCAACAGGATCATTCCAAAAGCCCCCAGACCCTTCTAGAGCCCCCTAGGACCCATCTAAAAGCCCCCAGACCCTTCTAGAGGCCCCTAGGACACTTCTAAAAGCCCACAGACCCTTCTAGACCCTCCCCGGATCCTTCGAAAAGACCCCAGACCCTTCTAGAGCCCCCCAGGATCATTCTAAAAGCCCCCAGACCCTTCTAGAGCCCCCCAGTACCCTTCTAAAAGCCCCTAGACCCTTCTAGAGTCCCCCAGGACCCTTCTAAATGCCCCCAGACCCTTCAAGAGGCACCCAGGGCCCCTCTAAATGAACCCCGTCCCTTCTAGAGCACCCCAGGACCCTTCTAAAAGACTCCAGGCCCTTCTAGAGTACCCCAGGACCCTTCTAAAAGCCCCCAGACCCTTCTAGAGCCCCCCCGGACCCTTCTAAAAGACCCCAGACCCTTCTAGAGGACCCCAGGACCCTTCTGAAAGCCAGCAGAACATTCTAGAGTCACCCAGGACCCTTCTAAAGGCACCCAGACCCTTCTAGAGCCCCCGGACCCCTCTAAAAGCGCCCAGACCCTTCTAGAGACTCCCAGGACCCTTCTGAAAGCCCCCAGAACCTTCTAGAGCCCTCCAGGACCCTTCTAAAAGCACCCAGACCCTTCTAGAGCATCCGAGGACCCTTCTAAAATTCCCCAGACACTTCTAGAGCACCCCAGGACACTTCTAAAAGCCCCCAGACCCTTCTAGAGCCCCACCGGACCCTTCTAAAAGCCCCCAGACCCTTCTAGAGCCACCCAGGACCCATCTAAAAGCACCCAGATCCTTCTAGAGCCCCCCAGGACCCATCTACAAGCCCCCAGACCCATCTAGATCCTCCCAGGACCTTTCTAAAAGCGCCCAGACCCTTCTAGAGCCTCCCAGGACCCTTCTAAAAGCCCCCAGACCATTCTAGAGCACCCCAGGACCCTTCTAAAACCCCCCAGACCCTTCTAGAGCCACCCAGGACCCTTCTAAAAGCCCCCAGACCCTTCTAGATGACAACAGGACCCTTCTGAAAGCTAGCAGAACATTCTAGAGTCACCCAGGACCATTCTAAAGGCACCCAGACCCTTCTAGAGCCCCTCAGGACCCTTCTAATAGCCCCCAGACCCTTCTAGAGACAACCAGGACCCTTCTGAAAGCCCCCAGAACCTTCTAGAGCCCTCCAGGACCCTTCTAAAAGCCCCCAGACCCTTCTAGAGAATCCGAGGACCCTTCTAAAATTCCCCAGACCCTTCAGGAGCCCCCCCGGACCCTTCTAAATGCCCCCAGACCCTTCTAGAGCCACCCAGGACCCTTCTAAAAGCCCCCCGACCATTCTAGAGCCCCCCAGGACCCTTCTAAAAGCACCCAGACCCTTCTAGAGCACCCCAGGACCCTTCTGAAAGACCTCAGAACATTCTAGAGCCCCCCAGGACCATTCTAAAAGCACCCAGACCCTTCTAGAGCATCCGAGGACCCTTATAAAAGCACCCAGACCCTTCTAGAGCATCCCAGGACCCTTCTAAAAGCCCCCAGACCCTTCTAGAGGCCCCTAGGACCCTTCTAAAACCCCCCAGAACCCTTTAGAGCCACCCAGGACTCTTCTAAAAGCCCCCAGACCCTTCTAGAGCCTCCCAGGACCCTTCTAAAAGCACCCAGACACTTCTAGAGCACCCCAATACCATTCTAAAGGCCCCCAGACCTTTCTAGACCCTCCCCGGATCAATCTAAAAGCCCCCAGACCCTTCAAGACCCCCCCAGGATCATTCTAAAAGCCCCCAGACCCTTCTAGAGCCCCCTAGGACCCATCTAAAAGCCCCCAGACCCTTCTAGAGGCCCCTAGGACCCTTCTAAAAGACCCCAGACCCTTCTAGACCCTCCCCGGATCCTTCGAAAAGACCCCAGACCCTTCTAGAGCCCCCCAGGATCATTCTAAAAGCCACCAGACCCTTCTAGAGCCACCCAGGATCATTCTAAAAGCCCCCAGACCATTCTAGAGCCCCCCAGGACCATTCTAAAGGCCCCCAGACCCTTCTAGACCCTCCCCGGATCATTCTAAAAGCCCCCAGACCCTTGTAGAGCCTCCCAGGACCCTTCTAATAGCCCCCCGACGTTTCTAGACCCTCCCCGGATCATTCTAAAAGACCGCAGACCCTTCTAAAACCTCCCAAGACTATTCTAAAAGAACCCAGACCTTTCTAGACCCTCCCCGGATTATTCTAAAAGCCCCCAGACCCTTCTAGAGCCCCCCAAGACCCTTCTAAAAGCCTCCAGACCCTTCTAGAGCCCCCCCGAACCACTCTAATAGTTCTCAGACCCTTCTAGAGGCCCCCAGGACCCTTCTATAAGTCCCCAGACCCTTCTAGAGAACCCCAGGAACATTCTAAAAGCCCCCAGACCATTCTAGAGCCTCCCAGGAGCCTTCTAAAAACCCCCAGACCCTTCTAGAGCCCCCCCGGACCACTCTAATAGATCCCAGACCCTTCTAGAGGCCCCCAGGATACTTCTAAATGCCCTCAGACCCTTCTAGAGAACCCCGGGACCCTTCTAAAAGCCCCCAGACCCCTCTAGAGCCCCCTGGACCCTTCTAAAAGCCCCCAGAACCTTCTAGACCCTCCCCGGATCATTCTAAAAGCCCCCAGACCCTTCTAGAGACCCCCATGACCCTTCTAAAAGCACTCAGACCCTTCTAGAGGGCCCCAGGACCCTTCTAAAAGCACCCAGACCCTTCTAGAGCCCCCCCGGACCCATTTAAAATCCTCCAGACCCTTATACAGCCCCCCAGGTCCCTTCTAAAAGACACCAGACACTTTTAGAGGCCCCAGGGCCCCTCTTAAGCCCCCCCGTACCTTCTAGAGCACACTAGGACCCTTCTAAAAGCCCCCAGACCCTTCTAGAGCCCCCCAGGACCCTTCTAAAAGACCCCAGACCCTTCTAGAGCTCCCCCGGACCCTTCTAAAAGCCCCTAGACCCTTCTAGAGGCCCCCACGACCCTTCTGAAAGCCCCCAGATCCTTCTAGAGCCCCACAGGACCCTTCTAAAAGCACCCAGACCCTTCTACAGACCCACAGGACAGTATAAAAGACCCCAGACCCTTCTAGAGCCCCCCAGGACCCTTCTAAAAGCCCCCAGACCCTTCTAGAGCCCCCAGGACGCTTCTAAAAACTTCCAAACCCTTCTAGAGCCCCCCAGGACCCTTCTAAAAGCCCCCAGACCCTTCTAGAGGCCCCAGGGCGCTTCTTAAGCCCCCCCGTCCCTTCTAGAGCACACCAGGACCCGTCTAAAAGCCTCTACACCATTCTAGAGCACTCCAGGACCTTTCCAAAAGCACCCAGACCCTTCTAGAGGCTCCCCGGACCCTTATAAAAGCACCCAGACCCTTCCAGAGCCTCCCAGGACCCTTCTAAAAGCCACCAGACCCTTCTAGAGACCCCCAGGACCCTTCTAAAAGCACCCAGACCCTTCTAGACCCTCCCCGGATCATTCTAAAAGACCCCAGACCCTTCTAGAGCCCCCTAGGATCCTTCAAAAAGCACCCAGACACTTCTAGACCGTCCCTGGATCATTCTAAAAGCCCCCAGACCCTTCTAGAGCCCCCCAGGATCATTCTAAAAGCCCCCTGACCCTTCTAGAGCCCCCTAGGACCCTTCTAAAAGCACCCAGACCCTTCTAGAGAACCCCAGGACCCTTCTAAAAGACCCCAGACCGTTCTAGACCCCCCCAGGACCCTTCTACAAGCACCCAGACCCTTCTAGAGCCCCCCAGGACCCTTCTAATAGCCCCCAGACCCGTCTAGGGGCCACCAGGACTCTTCTAAAAGTCCCCAGACCCTTCTAGAGCCCCCCCGGACCCTTGTAAAAGCCCCCAGACCCTTCTAGAGGCCCCCAGGACCCTTATAAAAGCACCCAGACCCTTTCAGAGCCTCACATTTCCCTTCTAAACGCCCCCAGACCCTTCTAGAGGCCCCCAGGACCCTTCTAAAAGCCTCTAGACCTTTCTAGAGCCCCCCAGGACCGTTCTAAAAGCCCCCAGACCCTTCTAGAGCCGCCTAGGATCCTTCAAAAAGCATAAAGACCCTTCTAGACCGTCCCCGGATCATTCTAAAAGGCACCAGACCCTTCTAGAGCCCCTCAGGACCCTTCTAAATGCCCCTAGACCCTTCTAGAGCACCCCAGGACCCATCTAAAAGCCCCCAGATCCTTCTAGAGCACCCCAGGACCCTTCTAAAAGCCCCCAGACACTTCTAGAGCCCCCCAGGACCATTCTAAAAGCTTCCAGACCCTTCTAGAGGCCCCCAGGACCCTTCTAAAAGCCCCCAGACCCTTCTAGAGCCCCCCAGGACCCTTCTACAAGCCCCCAGACACTTCTAGAGCCACCCAGACCCTTCTAAAAGAACCCAGACCCTTCTAGAGGCCCCCAGGACCCGTCTAAAAGCCTCTAGACCCTTCTAGAGCCCCCCAGGACCTTTCTAAAATCACCCAGACCCTTCTAGAGGCTCCCCGGACCCTTATAAAAGCACCCCGACCCTTCTAGAGCCTCCCAGTACCCTTCTAAAAGCAACCAGACCCTTCTAGAGAACCCCAGGACCCTTCTAAAAGCCCCCAGACCCATCTAGACCCTCCCCGGATCCTTCTAAAAGCCCCCAGACCCTTCTAGAGCCCCCTAGGATCCTTCAAAAAGCACCCAGACCTTTCTAGACCGTCCCCGGATCATTCTAAAAGCCCCCAGACCCTTCTAGAGCCCCCCAGGATCATTCTAAAAGCCCCCAGACCCTTCTAGAGCCCCCTAGGACCCATCTAAAAGCCCCCAGACCCTTCTAGAGGCCCCTAGGACACTTTTAAAAGCACATTGACCCTTCTAGACCCTCCCCGGATCCTTCGAAAAGCCCCCAGACCCTTCTAGAGCCCCCCAGGATCATTCTAAAAGCCCCCAGACCCTTCTAGAGCCCCCCAGGACCCTTCTACAAGCCCCCAGACCCTTCTAGAGTCACCCAGACCCTTCTAAAAGCAACCAGACCCTTCTAGAGGCCCCCAGGACCCGTCTAAAAGCCTCTAGACCCTTCTAGAGCCCCCCAGGACCTTTCTAAAATCACCCAGACCCTTCTAGAGGCTCCCCGGACCATAATAAAAGCAACCAGACCCTTCTAGAGAACCCCAGGACCCTTCTAAAAGCCCCCAGACCCATCTAGACCCTCCCCGGATCCTTCTAAAAGCCCCCAGACCCTTCTAGAGCCCCCTAGGATCCTTCTAAAAGCCCCCAGACCCTTCTAGAGCCCCCTAGGATCCTTCAAGAAGCACCCAGACCTTTCTAGACCGTCCCCGGATCATTCTAAAAGCCCCCAGACCCTTCTAGAGCCCCCCCGGATCATTCTAAAAGCCCCCAGACCCTTCTAAAGCCCCCTAGGGCCCATCTAAAAGCCCCCAGACCCTTCTAGAGGCCCCTAGGACCTTTCTAAAAGCCCCCAGACCCTTCTAGACCCTCCCCGGATCCTTCGAAAAGCCCCCAGACCCTTCTAGAGCCCCCCAGGATCATTCTAAAAGCCCCCAGACCCTTCTAGAGCCCCCCAGAACCCTTCTAAAAGTCCCCAGACCCTTCTAGAGCCCCCCCGGACCCTTCTAAAAGACCCCAGACCCTTCTAGATGACCGCAGGACCCTTCTGAAAGCTAGCAGAACATTCTAGAGTCACCCAGGACCCTTCTAAAGGCACCCAGACCCTTCTAGAGCCCACCAGGACCCTTCTAAAAGCGCCCAGACCCTTCTAGAGACCCCCAGGACCCTTCTGAAAGCCCCCAGAACCTTCTAGACCCCTCCAGGACCCTTCTAAAAGCACCCAGACCCTTCTAGAGCATCCGAGGACCCTTCTAAAATTCCCCAGACCCTTCTAGAGCACCCCAGGACACTTCTAAAAGCACCCAGACCCTTCTAGAGCCCCCCCGAACCCTTCTAAAAGCCCCCAGACCCTTCTAGAGCCACCCAGGACCCTTTTAAAAGCACCCAGAACCTTCTAGAGCCCCCCAAGACCCTTCTACAAGCCCCAAGACCCTTCTAGAGCATCCCAGGACCCTTCTAAAAGCACCCAGACCCATCTAGAGCCTCCCAGGACCTTTCTAAAATCACCCAGACCCTTCTAGAGGCTCCCCGGACCCTTATAAAAGCACCCAGACCCTTCTAGAACCTCCCAGTACCCTTCTAAAAGCAACCAGACCCTTCTAGAGAACCCCAGGACCCTTCTAAAAGACCCCAGACCCTTCTAGACCCTCCCCGGATCCTTCTAAAAGCCCCCAGACCCTTCTAGAGCTCCCTAGGACCCATCTAAAAGCCCCCAGACCCTTCTAGAGGCCCCTAGGACCATTCTAAAAGCCCCCAGACCCTTCTAGAGCATCCCAGGACCCTTCTAAAAGCCCCCAGACCCATCTAGATCCTCCCAGGACCTTTCTAAAAGACCCCAGACCATTCTAGATCCTCCCAGGACCCTTCTAAAAGCCCCCAGACCATTCTAGAGCACCCCAGGACCCTTCTAAAAGCCCCCAGACCCTTCTAGAGCCCCCCAGGACCCTTCTAAAAGCCCCCAGACCCTTCTAGAGGAACCCAGGACCCTTCTGAAAGCAAGCAAAACATTCTAGAGTCACCCAGGACCCTTCTAAAGGCACCCAGACCCTTCTAGAGCCCCCCAGGACCCTTCTAATAGCCCCCAGACCCTTCTAGAGACCCCCAGGACCCTTCTGAAAGCCCCCAGAACCATCTAGAGCCCTCCAGGACCCTTCTAAAAGCCCCCAGACCCTTCTAGAGAATCCGAGGACCCTTCTAAAATTCCCCAGACCCTTCTAGAGCCCCCCCGGACCCTTCTAAAAGCCCCCAGACCCTTCTAGAGCCACCCAGGACCCTTCTAAAAGTCCCCAGATTCTTCTAGATCCCCCCCGGACCCTTGTAAAAGCCCCCAGACCCTTCTAGAGGCCCCCAGGACCCTTATAAAAGCACCCAGACCCTTCCAGAGCCTCCCAGGACGCTTCTACAAGCCCCCAGACCCTTCTAGAGCCCCCCAGGACCCTTCTAATAGCCCCCAGACACGTCTAGATGCCACCAGGACCCTTCTAAAAGTCCCCAGATTCTTCTAGAGCCCCCCCGGACCCTTATAAAAGCCCCCAGACCCTTCTAGAGGCCCCCAGGACCCTTATAAAAGCACCCAGACCCTTCCAGAGCCTCACAGGTCCCTTCTAAACGCCCCCAGACCCTTCTAGAGGCCCCCAGGACCCTTCTAAAAGCCTCTAGACCCTTCTAGAGCCTCCCAGGACCCTTCTAAAAGCCCCCAGACCCTTCTAGAGCCTCCCCTGACCATTCTAAAAGCACCCAGAACCTTCTAGAGCCTCCCAGGACCCTTCTAAAAGACCCCAGACCCTTCTAGAGCCACCTAGGATCCTTCAAAAAGCATAAAGACCCTTCTAGACCGTCCCCGGATCATTCTAAAAGCCCCCAGACCCTTCTAGAGCCCATCAGGACCCTTCTAAATGCCCCCAGACCCTTCTAGAGAACCCCAGGACCCATCTAAAAGCACCCAGATCCTTCTAGAGGCCTCCAGGACCCTTCTAAAAGCCCCCAGACCCTTCTAGAGCCCCCCCGGACCATTCTAAAAGACCCCAGACCCTTCTAGAGCCCCCCAGGACCCTACTAAAAGCTCCCAGACCCTTCTAGAGCCCCCCAGGACCCTTCTAAAAGCCCCCAGACCCTTCTAGACCCTCCCAGGACCTTTCTAAAAGCTCCCAGACCTTTCTAGAGGACCCAGGACCCTTCTAAAAGCCCCCAGAACATTCTAGAGCCCCCCAGGACCCTTCTAAAAGCCCCCAGACCCTTCTAGAGCACTCCAGGACCCTTCTAAAAGCCCCCAGACCCTTCTTGAGCCCCCCAGGACCCTTCTAAAAGTCCCCAGACCCTTCTAGCATCACCCAGGACCCTTCTACAAGCCGCCAGACCCTTCTAGAGCCCCCAAGGACCCTTCTAAAAGCCCCCAGACCATTCTAGAGCCTCCCAGGAGCCTTCTAAAAACCCCCAGACCCTTCTAGAGCCCCCCCGGACCACTCTAATAGATCCCAGACCCTTCTAGAGGCCCCCAGGATACTTCTAAATGCCCCCAGACCCTTCTAGAGAACCCCGGGACCCTTCTAAAAGCCCCCAGACCCCTCTAGAGCCCCCTGGACCCTTCTAAAAGCCCCCAGAACCTTCTAGACCCTCCCCGGATCATTCTAAAAGCCCCCAGACCCTTCTAGAGACCCCCATGACCCTTCTAAAAGCACTCAGACCCTTCTAGAGGGCCCCAGGACCCTTCTAAAAGCACCCAGACCCTTCTAGAGCCCCCCCGGACCCATTTAAAATCCTCCAGACACTTATACAGCCCCCCAGGACCCTTCTAAAAGACACCAGAACCATCTAGAGCCCTCCAGGACCCTTCTAAAAGCCCCCAGACCCTTCTAGAGCCCCCCAGGACCTTTCTAAAATCACCCAGACCCTTCTAGAGGCTCCCCGGACCCTTATAAAAGCACCCCGACCCTTCTAGAGCCTCCCAGTACCCTTCTAAACGCCCCCAGACCCTTCTAGAGAACCCCAGGACCCTTCTAAAAGCCCCCAGACCCATCTAGACCCTCCCCGGATCCTTCTAAAAGCCCCCAGACCCTTCTAGAGCCCCCTAGGATCCTTCGAAAAGCCCCCAGACCCTTCCAGAGCCCCCTAGGATCCTTCAAAAAGCACCCAGACCTTTCTAGACCGTCCCCGGATCATTCTAAAAGCCCCCAGACCCTTCTAGAGCCCCCCAGGATCATTCTAAAAGACCCCAGACCCTTCTAAAGCCCCCTAGGGCCCATCTAAAAGCCCCCAGACCCTTCTAGAGGCCCCTAGGACCTTTCTAAAAGCCCCCAGACCCTTCTAGACCCTCCCCGGATCCTTCGAAAAGCCCCCAGACCCTTCTAGAGCCCCCCAGGATCATTCTAAAAGCCCCCAGACCCTTCTAGAGCCCCCCAGTACCCTTCTAAAAGTCCCTAGACCCTTCTAGAGTCCCCCAGGACACTTCTAAATGCCCCCAGACCATTCAAGAGGCACCAAGGGCCCCTCTTAAGGAACCCAGTCCCTTCTAGAGCACCCCAGAACCTTTCTAAAAGTCCCCAGACCCTTCTAGAGCCCCCCCGGACCCTTCTAAAAGACCCCAGACCCTTCTAGATGACCCCAGGACCCTTCTGAAAGCTAGCAGAACATTCTAGAGTCACCCAGGACCCTTCTAAAGGCACCCAGACCCTTCTAGAGCCCACCAGGACCCTTCTAAAAGCGCCCAGACCCTTCTAGAGACCCCCAGGACCCTTCTGAAAGCCCCCAGAACCTTCTAGACCCCTCCAGGACCCTTCTAAAAGCAACCAGACCCTTCTAGAGCATCCGAGGACCTTTCTAAAATTCCCCAGACCCTTCTAGAGCACCCCAGGACACTTCTAAAAGCACCCAGACCCTTCTAGAGCCCCCCCGAACCCTTCTAAAAGCCCCCAGACCCTTCTAGAGCCACCCAAGACCCTTCTAAAAGCACCCAGAACCTTCTAGAGCCCCCCAAGACCCTTCTACAAGCCCCAAGACCCTTCTAGAGCATCCCAGGACCCTTCTAAAAGCACCCAGACCCATCTAGAGCCTCCCAGGACCTTTCTAAAATCACCCAGACCCTTCTAGAGGCTCCCCGGACTCTTATGAAAGCACCCAGACCCTTCTAGAGCCTCCCAGTACCCTTCTAAAAGCAACCAGACCCTTCTAGAGAACCCCAGGACCCTTCTAAAAGCCCCCAGACCCTTCTAGACCCTCCCCGGATCCTTCTAAAAGCCCCCAGACCCTTCTAGAGCTTCCTAGGACCCATCAAAAAAGCCCCCAGACCCTTCTAGAGGCCCCTAGGACCATTCTAAAAGCCCCCAGACCCTTCTAGAGCATCCCAGGACCCTTCAAAAGCCCCCAGACCCATCTAGATCCTCCCAGGACCTTTCTAAAAGACCCCAGACCATTCTAGAGCCTCCCAGGACCCTTCTAAAAGCCCCCAGACCATTCTAGAGCACCCCAGGACCCTTCTAAAAGCCCCCAGACCCTTCTAGAGCCCCCCAGGACCCTTCTAAAAGCCCCCAGACCCTTCTAGAGGAACCCAGGACCCTTCTAAAAGCAAGCAAAACATTCTAGAGTCACCCAGGACCCTTCTAAAGGCACCCAGACCCTTCTAGAGCCCCCCAGGACCCTTCTAAAAGCTCCCAGACCGTTCTAGAGACCCCCAGGACCCTTCTGAAAGCCCCCAGAACCATCTAGAGCCCTCCAGGACCCTTCTAAAAGCCCCCAGACCCTTCTAGAGAATCCGAGCACCCTTCTAAAATTCCCCAGACCCTTCTAGAGCCCCCCCGGACCCTTCTAAAAGCCCCCAGACCCTTCTAGAGCCACCCAGGACCCTTCTAAAAGTCCCCAGATTCTTCTAGATCCCCCCCGGACCCTTGTAAAAGCCCCCAGACCCTTCTAGAGCCTACCAGGACCCTTATAAAAGCACCCAGACCCTTCCAGAGCCTCCCAGGACCCTTCTACAAGCCCCCAGACCCTTCTAGAGCCCCCCAGGACCCTTCTAATAGCCCCCAGACACGTCTAGATGCCACCAGGACCCTTCTAAAAGTCCCCAGATTCTTCTAGAGCCCCCCCGGACCCTTATAAAAGCCCCCAGACCCTTCTAGAGGCCCCCAGGACCCTTATAAAAGCACCCAGACCCTTCCAGAGCCTCACAGGTCCCTTCTAAACGCCCCCAGACCCTTCTAGAGGCCCCCAGGACCCTTCTAAAAGCCTCTAGACCCTTCTAGAGCCTCCCAGGACACTTCTAAAAGCCCCCAGACCCTTCTAGAGCCTCCCCTGACCATTCTAAAAGCCCCCAGACCCTTCTAGAGCCCCCCAGGACCCTTCTAAAAGACCCCAGACCCTTCTAGAGCCACCTAGGATCCTTCAAAAAGCATAAAGACCCTTCTAGACCGTCCCCGGATCATTCTAAAAGCCCCCAGACCCTTCTAGAGCCCATCAGGACCCTTCTAAATGCCCCCAGACCCTTCTAGAGAACCCCAGGACCCATCTAAAAGCACCCAGATCCTTCTAGAGGCCTCCAGGACCCTTCTAAAAGCCCCCAGACCCTTCTAGAGCCCCCCCGGACCATTCTTAAAGACCCCAGACCCTTCTAGAGCCCCCCAGGACCCTACTAAAAGCCCCCAGACCCTTCTAGACCCTCCCAGGACCTTTCTAAAAGCCCCCAGACATTTCTAGAGGACCCAGGACCCTTCTAAAAGCCCCCAGAACATTCTAGAGCCCCCCATTACCCTTCTAAAAGCCCCCAGACCCTTCTAGAGCCCAACAGGATCATTCCAAAAGCCCCCAGACCCTTCTAGAGCCCCCTAGGACCCATCTAAAAGCCCCCAGACCCTTCTAGAGTCCCCTAGGACACTTCTAAAAGCACACAGACCCTTCTAGACCCTCCCCGGATCCTTCGAAAAGACCCCAGACCCTTCTAGAGCCCCCGAGGATCATTCTAAAAGCCCCCAGACCCTTCTAGAGCCCCCCAGGACCCTTCTAAATGCCCCCAGACCCTTCAAGAGGCACCCAGGGCCCCTCTTAAGCCCCCCCGTCCATTCTAGAGCACCCCAGGACCCTTCTAAAAGTCCCCAGGCCCTTCTAGAGTACCCCAGGACCCTTCTAAAAGCCCCCAGACCCTTCTAGAGCCCCCCCGGACCCTTCTAAAAGACCCCAGACCCTTCTAGAGGACCCCAGGACCCTTCTGAAAGCCAGCAGAACATTCTAGAGTCACCCAGGACCCTTCTAAAGGCACACAGACCCTTCTAGAGCCCCCCAGGACCCCTCTAAAAGCGCCCAGACCCTTCTAGAGGCCCCCAGGATACTTCTAAATGCCCCCAGACCCTTCTAGAGAACCCCGGGACCCTTCTAAAAGCCCCCAGACCCCTCTAGAGCCCCCCAGGACCCTTCTAAAAGCAACCAGAACCTTCTAGACACTTTCCGGATCATTCTAAAAGCCCCCAGACCCTTCTAGAGACCCCCATGACCCTTCTAAAAGCACTCAGACCCTTCTAGAGGGCCACAGGACCCTTCTAAAAGCACCCAGACCCTTCTAGAGCCTCCCAGGACCATTCTAAAAGCCCCCAGACCCTTCTAGACGCCCCCAGGACCCTTCTAAAAGACCCCAGACCCTTCTAGAGCCCCCCAGGACCCATCTGAAAGGCCGCAGACACATCTAGACACTCCCCGGATCTTTCTAAAAGACAACAGACACTTCTAGAGATCCCCAGGAGCATTCTAAAAGCCCCCAGACCCTTCTAGAGCACTCCAGGACCCTTCTAAAAGCCCCCAGACCCTTCTAGAGCCCCTCAGAGCCCCTCTTAAGGCACCCCGTCCCTTCTAGGACACCCCAGGACCCTTCTTAAAGTCCCCAGACCCTTCTAGAGCACCCCAGGACCCTTCTAAAAGCCCCCAGACCCTTCTATAGCACCCCCGGACCCTTCTAAAAGCCTCCAGACCCTTCTAGAGGACCCCTGGACCCTTCTGAAAGCCCCCAGAACCTTCTAGAGCAACCCAGGACAGTTCTAAAAGCCCCCAGACCCTTCTAGAGCATCCCAGGACAGTTCTAAAAGCCCCCAGACCCTTCTAGAGCCTCCCAGGACCCTTCTAAAAGCTCCCAGACCCTTCTAGAGACCCCCAGGACCCTTCTAAAAGCACCCAGACCCTTCTAGAGCCACCCAGGACGCTTCTAAAAGCCCCCAGACCCTTCTAGAGCACCCCAGAACCCTTCTAAAAGCTCCCAGAGCTTTCTAGATGCCCCCAGGACCCTTCTAAAAGCCCCCAGACCCTTCTAGAGCCCCCCAGGACCCTTCTACAAGCCCCCAGACCCTTCTAGAGCCACCCAGGACCCTTCTAAAAGCACCCAGACCATTCTAGAGGCCCCCAGGACCCGTCTAAAAGCCTCTAGACCCTTCTAGAGCCCCCCAGGACCTTTCTAAAAGCACCCAGACCCTTCTAGAGGCTCCCCGGACCCTTATAAAAGCACCCCGACCCTTCTAGAGCCTCCCAGTACCCTTCTAAAAGCAACCAGACCCTTCTAGAGAAACCCAGGACCCTTCTAAAAGCCCCCAGACCCTTCTAGACCCTTCCCGGATCCTTCTAAAAGCCCCCAGACCCTTCTAGAGCCACCTAGGATCCTTCAAAAAGCACCCAGACCTTTCTAGACCGTCCCCGGATCATTCTAAAAGCCCCCAGACCCTTCTAGAGACCCCCAGGATCATTCTAAAAGACCCCAGACCCTTCTAGAGCCCCCCAGGATCATTCCAAAAGCACCCAGACACTTCTAGAGCCCCCTAGGACCCATCTAAAAGCCCCCAGACCCTTCTAGAGTCCCCTAGGACACTTCTAAAAGCCCCCAGACCCTTCTAGACCCTCCCCGGATCCTTCGAAAAGACCCCAGACCCTTCTAGAGCCCCCCAGGATCATTCTAAAAGCCCCCAGACCCTTCTAGAGCCTCCCCAGTACCCTTCTAAAAGCCCCTAGACCTTTCTAGAGCCCCCCAGGACCCTTCTAAATGCCCCCAGACCCTTCAAGAGGCACCCAGAACCCTTCTAAAAGAACCCAGACCATTCTAGAGCCTCCCAGGACCATTCTAAAAGCCCCCAGACCATTCTAGACCCCCCCAGGACCCTTCTAAAAGCCCCCAAACCCTTCTAGAGCCCCCCAGGACCCTTCTGAAAGGCCGCAGACACTTATAGAGCCTACCAGGACCTTTCTACAAGCCCCCAGACCCTTCTAGAGCCCCCCAGGACCCTTCTAAAAGCCCCCAGACCCTTCTAGAGCCCCCCAGGACCCTTCTAAAAGCCCCCAGACCCTTCTAGAGGCCCCTAGGACCCTTCTAAAAGACCCCAGACCCTTCTAGAGCACCCCAGGACCCTTCTAATAAGCCCCCAGACACTTCTAGAGCCCCCCAGGCCTCCTCTTAAGGCACCCCATCCCTTCTAGAGCACCCCAGGACCCTTCTAAAAGTCCCCAGACCTTTCTAGAGCACGCCAGGACCCGTCTAAAAGCCCCCAGACCATTCTAGAGCCCCCCCGGACCCTTCTAAAAGCCTCCAGACCCTTCTAGAGGCCCCCTGGACCTTTCTGAAAGCACCCAGAACCTTCTAGAGCCCCCCAGGACCCTTCTAAAACACATAGACCCTTCTAGAGCATCCCAGGACCATTCTAAAAGCAGCCAGACCCTTCTAGAGCCTCCCAGGATCCTTCTAAAAGCCCCCAGACTCTTCTAGATCCTCCCAGGACCCTTCTAAAAGCCCCCAGACCATTCTAGAGCCCCCCAGGACCCTTCTAAAAGCCCCCAGACCCTTCTAGAGCCTCCCAGGACCCTTCTAAAAGCACCCAGACCATTCTAGAGCACCCCAGGACCCTTCTAAAAGCCCCCAGTCCCTTCTAGAGGCCCCCAGGACCCTTCTAAAAGCCACCAGACCCTTCTAGAGCCCCCCCAGGACCATTCTACAAGCCCCCAGACCCTTCTAGAGCCCCCCAGAACCCTTCTAAAAGCCCCCAGACCAATCTAGATCCACCCAGGACCCTTCTAAAAGCCCCCAGACCCTTCTAGAGGCCCCCAGGACTCGTCTAAAAGCCTCTAGACCCTTCTAGAGCCCCCCAGGACCTTTCTAAAAGCACCCAGACCCTTCTAGAGGCTAACTGGTCCCTTATAAAAGCACCCAGACCCCTCTAGAGCCTCCCAGGACCCTTCTAAAAGCCACCAGACCCTTCTAGAGACCCCCAGGACCCTTCTAAAAGCCCCCAGACCCTTCTAGACACTCCCCGGATCCTTCTAAACGCCCTCAGACCCTTCTAGAGCCCCCTAGGATCCTTCAAAAAGCACCCAGACCCTTCTAGACCGTCCCCGGATCATTCTAAAAGCCCCCAGAAACTTCTAGAGCCCCCCAGGACCCTTCTAAAAGCCCCATGACCCTTCTAGAGCCCCCTATGACCCATCTAAAAGCACCCAGACCCTTCTAGAGGCCCCAAGGACCCTTCTAAAAGCTCCCAGACCCTTCTAGACCTTCCCCGGATCCTTCTAAAGAACCCCAGACCATTCTAGAGCCTCCCGGGACCATTCTAAAGCCCTCAGACCCTTCTAGAGGACACCAGGACCCTTCTAAAAGCCCCCAGACACTTCTAGAGCCCTCCAGGACCCTTCTAAAAGCCTACAGACCCTTCTAGAGCCCCCCAGGACCCTTCTAAAAGCCCCCAGACCAATCTAGAGGTCCCCAGGGCCCTCTTAAGGCACCCCGTCCATTCTAGAGCACCCCAGGACCCTTCTAAAAGTCCCCAGACCCTTCTAGAGCACCCCAGGACCCTTCTAAAAGCCCCAAGACCCTTCTAGAGCCCCCCAGGATCCTTCTAAAAGCACCCAGACCCTTATAGAGGCCCCCAGGACCCTTCTGAAAGCCCCAAGAACCTTCTAGA
The DNA here is from genome assembly GCA_033459285.1 of Clamator glandarius. NCBI lineage: Eukaryota > Metazoa > Chordata > Aves > Cuculiformes > Cuculidae > Clamator > Clamator glandarius. The sequence continues at coordinate 29,695 of JAUNZM010002097.1, read as the reverse complement.
GCATCCCAGGACCCTTCTAAAAGAACCCAGACCCTTCTAGGGCTCCCCAGGACCCTTCTAAAAGCCCCCAGACCATTCTAGAGACACCCATGACCCTTCTGAAAGCCTCCAGAACCTTCTAGATCCACCCAGGACCCTTCTAAAAGCCACCAGACCCTTCTAGAGCCCCCCAGGACCATTCTAAAAGCACCCAGACCCTTCTAGAGACACCCAGGACCCTTCTAAATGCCCCCAGACACTTCTAGATAAGCCAGGACCCTTCGAAAAGCAACCAGAACATTCTAGAGCAACCCAGGACCATTCTAAAAGCCCCCAAACCCTTCTAGAGCCTCCCAGGACCCTTCTAAAAGCACCCAGACTCTTCTAGAGAGCCCCAGGACCATTCTAAAGGCCCCCAGACTCTAATAGACCCTCCCCGGATCATTCTAAAAGCCCTCAGACCCTTCTAGAGACCCCCAGGACCCTTCTAAATGCCCCCAGACCCTTCTAGACCCTCCCCGGATCATTCTAAAAGCCCCCAGACCCTTCTAGAGCCTCGCAGGACCCCTCTAAAAGCCCCCAGACCCTTCTAGAGCCCTCTAGGACCCATCTAAAAGCCCCCAGACCCTTCTAGAGGCCCCTAGGACCCTTCTAAAAGACCCCAGACCCTTCTAGACCCTCCCCGGATCCTTCGAAAAGACCCCAGACCCTTCTAGAGCCCCCCAGGATCATTCTAAAAGCCCCCAGACCCTTCTAGAGCCACCCAGGATCATTCTAAAAGCCCCCAGACCATTCTAGAGCCCCCCAGGACCATTCTAAAGGCCCCCAGACCCTTCTAGACCCTCCCCGGATCATTCTAAAAGCCCCCAGATTCTTCTAGAGCCTCCCAGGACCCTTGTAATAGCCCCCCGACGTTTCTAGACCCTCCCCGGATTATTCTAAAAGCCCCCAGACCCTTCTAGAGCCCCCCAAGACCCTTCTAAAAGCCTCCAGACCCTTCTAGAGCCCCCCCGAACCACTCTAATAGTTCTCAGACCCTTCTAGAGGCCCCCAGGACCCTTCTATAAGTCCCCAGACCCTTCTAGAGAACACCAGGAACATTCTAAAAGCCCCCAGACCATTCTAGAGCCTCCCAGGAGCCTTCTAAAAACCCCCAGACCCTTCTAGAGCCCCCCCGGACCACTCTAATAGATCCCAGACCCATCTAGAGGCCCCCAGGATACTTCTAAATGCCCCCAGACCCTTCTAGAGAACCCCGGGGCCCTTCTAAAAGCCCCCAGACCCCTCTAGAGCCCCCCAGGACCCTTCTAAAAGCCCCCAGAACTTTCTAGACCCTCCCCGGATCATTCTAAAAGCCCCCAGACCCTTCTAGAGACCACCATGACCCTTCTAAAAGCACTCAGACCCTTCTAGAGGGCCTCAGGACCCTTCTAAAAGCACCCAGACCCTTCTAGAGCCTCCTAGGACCATTCTAAAAGCCCCCAGACCCTTCTAGAGCCTCCCAGGACCATTCTAAAAGCCCCCAGACCCTTCTAGAGTCCCCTAGGACACTTCTAAAAGCCCCCAGACCCTTCTAGACCCTCCCCGGATCCTTCGAAAAGACCCCAGACCCTTCTAGAGCCCCCCAGGATCATTCTAAAAGCACCCAGACCCTTCTAGAGCCCCCCAGTACCCTTCTAAAAGCCCCTAGTCCCTTCTAGAGCCCCCCAGGACCCTTCTAAATGCCCCCAGACCCTTCAAGAGGCACCCAGAACCCTTCTAAAAGCACCCTGACCATTCTAGAGCCTCCCAGGACCATTCTAAAAGCCACCAGACCCTTCTAGACCCCCCCAGGACCCTTCTAAAAGCCCCCAGACCCTTCTAGAGCCCCCCAGGACCCTTCTGAAAGGCCGCAGACACTTATAGACACTCCCCGGATCCTTCTAAAAGAACCCAGACCCTTCTAGAGCACCCCAGGACCCTTCTAAAAGCCCCCAGACACTTCTAGAGCCCCCCAGGCCTCCTCTTAAGGCACCCCGTCCCTTCTAGAGCACCCCAGGACCCTTCTAAAAGTCCCCAGACCTTTCAAGAGCACGCCAGGACCCGTCTAAAAGCCCCCAGACCATTTTAGAGCCCCCCCGGACCCTTCTAAAGGCCTCCAGACCCTTCTAGAGGCCCCCTGGACCTTTCTGAAAGCACCCAGAACCTTCTAGAGCCCTCCAGGACCCTTCTAAAAGCACCAAGACCCTTCTAGAGCATCCCAGGACCATTCTAAAAGCACCCAGACCCTTCTAGAGCCTCCCAGGATCCTTCTAAAAGCCCCCAGACTCTTCTAGATCCACCCAGGACCCTTCTAAAAGCCCCCAGACCATTCTAGAGCCACCCAGGACCATTCTAAAAGCCCCCAGACCCTTCTAGAGCCTCCCAGGACCCTTCTAAAAGCACCCAGACCATTCTAGAGCACCCCAGGACCCTTCTAAAAGCCCCCAGACCCTTCTAGAGCCTACCAGGACCTTTCTACAAGCACCCAGACCCTTCTAGAGCCCCCAAGGACCCTTCTAAAAGCCCCCAGACCCTTCTAGAGGCCCCCAGGACCCTTCTAAAAGCAACCAGACCCTTCTAGAGCCCCCCCAGGACCATTCTACAAGCACCCAGACCCTTCTAGAGCCACCCAGGACCCTTCTACAAGCCCCCAGACCAATCTAGATCCACCCAGGACCCTTCTAAAAGCCCCCAGACCCTTCTAGAGGCCCCCAGGACTCGTCTAAAAGCCTCTAGACCCTTCTAGAGCCCACCAGGACCTTTCTAAAAGCACCCAGACCCTTCTAGAGGCTCCCCGGTCCCTTATAAAAGCACCCAGACCCATCTAGACCGTCCCCGGATCATTCTAAACGCCCCCAGACCATTCTAGAGCCCCCCAGGACCCTTCTAAAAGCCCCCTGACCCTTCTAGAGCCCCCTATGACCCATCTAAATGCCCCCAGACCCTTCTAGAGGCCCCCAGGACCCTTCTAAAAGCCCCCAGACCCTTCTAGACCCTCCCCGGATCCTTCTAAAAAACCCCAGACCATTCTAGAGCCTCCCGGGACCATTCTAAAGCCCTCAGACCCTTCTAGAGGACACCAGGACCCTTCTAAAAGCCCCCAGAACATTCTAGAGCACCCCAGGACCCTTCTAAAAGCCCCAAGACCCTTCTAGAGCACCCCAGGACCCTTCTAAAAGCACCCAGACCCTTATAGAGGCCCCCAGGACCCTTCTGATAGCCCCAAGAACCTTCTAGAGCATCCCAGGACCCTTCTAAAAGAACCCAGACCCTTCTAGGGCTCCCCAGGACCCTTCTAAAAGCCCCCAGACCATTCTAGAGACCCCCATGACCCTTCTGAAAGCCTCCAGAACCTTCTAGATCCACCCAGTACCCTTCTAAAAGCCACCAGACCCTTCTAGAGCCCCCCAGGACCATTCTAAAAGCACCCAGACCCTTCTAGAGACACCCAGGACCCTTCTAAATGCCCCCAGACCCTTCTAGATAAGCCAGGACCCTTCGAAAAGCAACCAGAACCTTCTAGAGCCACCCAGGCCCATTCTAAAAGCCCCCAAACCCTTCTAGAGCCTCCCAGGACCCTTCTAAAAGCACCCAGACCCTTCAAGAGAGCCCCAGGACCATTCTAAAGGCCCCCAGACTCTTCTAGACCCTCCCCGGATCATTCTAAAAGCCCTCAGACCCTTCTAGAGACCCCCAGGACCCTTCTAAAGGCCCCCAGACCCTTCTAGACCCTCCCCGGATCATTCTAAAAGCCCCCAGACCCTTCTAGAGCCTCGCAGGACCCCTCTAAAAGCCCCCGGACCCTTCTAGAGCCTCGCAGGACCCTTCTAAAAGCCTCCAGACCCTTCTAGAGGCCCCCCGGACCCTTCTAAAAGTCCCCAGACCCTTCTAGATCATCCCCGAACCCCTCTGATATATCCCACACCATTCTAGATGCCACCAGGATACTTTAAGAAGCCCCCAGACCCTTCTAGAGAACACCAGGACCCTTCTAAAAGCCCCCAGACCATTCTAGAGCCCCCCAGGGCCTTTCTAAAAGCCCCGAGACATTTCTAGGAGAGACGGGGGTCCTTAAGAGGGGCCTTGGGGTCCTCTAGACGGGTCTGGGGGCTTATAGAAGTGTCCTGGTGGGCTCTCGAAGGGTCTGGGTTCTTTGAGAAGGGTCTTTGGGTGGCTCTAGAAGGGTCTGGGGTATTTTGGAAGAGTCCTGGGTGCCTCAAGAAGGGTGTGGGGTCTTCTATAGGGTCCTGGGGAGCTCTAGAAAAGTCTGGGTGCTTTTAGAAGGGTCCTGGGGAGCTCTAGAAGGGTCTGGGGTCTTTTAGAAGGGTCCCGGGAGGCTGTAGAAGGGTCTGGGGGCTTTTAGAATTGTCCTGCGGGTTTCTAGAAGTGTCTGGGTCCTGTTAGAAGGGTCCTTGGGGGCTCTAGAAGGGTCTGAGAATCATTAGAGGGGCCTTGGGGGCATCTAGAAGGGTCTGGGGGATATTAGCAGGGTCCTGGAGAGCTCTAGAAGGGTCTGGGGTATTTTAGAAGGGTTCTGGGTAGCTCTAGAAGGGTCTGGGGGCTTTCAGAAGGGTCCTGGGGGGCTGTAGAATGGTCTGGAGTCTTTTAGAAGGGTCCTGGGGGGCTCTAGAAGGGTCTGGGGGCTTTTAGATGGGTCCTGCGGGTCTCTAGAAGGGTCTGGGTGCTTTTAGAAGTGTCCTGGGGGGCTCTAGAAGGGTCGGGGGAGTTTTAGGATAGTCCTGGTGGGCTCTAGAAGGGTGTGAGGGCTTTTAGAAGGTTCCTGGGGGCATCTAGAAGGCTCTGGGGGCTTTTAGAAGGGTCCTGGGGGCCTCTAGAATTGTCTGAGGGATTTTAGAAGGGTCCTGGGAGGCTCTAGAAGGGTCTGGGTGCTTTTAGAATGATCCAGGGAGGGTCTAGAAGGGTCTGGGGGCTTTTAGAAGGGTCCTGTGGGGCTCTAGAAGGGTCAGGGTGCTTTTAGATAGGGCCTAGGGGGCTCTAGAAGGGTCTGGGTGCTTTTAGAAGGGTCCTAAGGGGCTCTAGAAGCGTCTGGGGGATTTTAGAAGGGTCCTGGGTAGCTCTAGAAGGGTCTGGGGGCTTTCAGAAGGGTCCTGGGGGGCTGTAGAAGGGTCTGGAGTCTTTTAGAAGGGTCCTGGGGGGCTCTAGAAGGGTCTGGGGGCATTCAGAAGGGTCCTGGGGGCCTCTAGAAGGGTCTGGAAGCTTTTAGAAGGGCCCTGGGCGGCTCTAGAAGGGTCTGGGGGCATTTAGAAGGGTCCTGGTGGGCTCTAGAAGGGTCTGGGGGTTTTCAGAAGGGTCCTGGGGGCCTCTAGAAGGGTCCGGAATCTTTTAGAAGGGTCCTGGGCGCATCTAGAAGGGTCTGGAGTCTTTTAGAAGGGTCCTGGGAGGATCCAGATGGGTCTGGGTGCTTTTAGAAGGATCCGGAGAGGGTCTAGATTGGTCTGGGTGCATTTAGAAGGGTCCTGGGGGGCTCTACAAATGTCTGGAGGCTTTTAGAAGGGTCCAGGGGACCTCTAGAAGGGTCTGGGGGCTTTTAGAAGAGTCCTGGGGGCCTCTAGAAGGGTCTGGCCGCTTTTAGAAGAGTCCTGGGGCCTCTAGAAGGGTCTGGGGGCTTTTAGAAGGGTCCTGGTGGGCTCTAGAAGGGTCTGGAGGCTTTTAGAAGGTTCCGGTGTGGCTCTAGAATGGTGTGGGGGCTTTTAGAAGGGTCCTGGGGGCATCTAGAAGGCTCTGGGGGCTTTTATAAGGGTCCTGGGGGGCTCTAGAAGGGTCTGGGTGCTTTTAGAAGGATCCGGGGAGGGTCTAGAAGGGTCTGGAGGCTTTTAGAAGGGTCCTGGGGGGCTCTAGAAGGGTCTGGGGGATATTAGAAGGGTCCTGGGATGGTCTAACAAGGGTCTGGGTTGTTTTAGAAGGGTCCTGCGGGTCTCTAGAAGGGTCTGGGGGCTTTTAGAAGGGTCCTTGGGGGCTCTAGAAGGGTCTGGGGACCATTAGAGGGGCCCTAGGGGCCTCTAGAAGGGTCTGGGGGCTTTTAGAAGGGTCCCGCGGGTCTCTAGAAGGGTCTGGGGGCTTTTAGAATGGTCCTTGGGGGCTCTAGAAGGGTCTGGGGACCACTAGAGGGGCCCTGGGTGCCTCTAGAAAGGTCTGGGGTATTTTAGAAGGGTCCTGGGGAGATCTAGAAGGGTCTGGAGGCTTTTAGAAGGGTCCTGGGAGACTCTAGAAGGGTGTGGGGGCATTTAGAAGGTCCTGCGTGTCTCTAGAAGGGTCTGAGGGCTTTTAGAAGGGCCCTGGGCGGCTCTAGAAGGGTCTGGGGGCTTTTAGAAGGGTCCTGGGGGGCTCTAGAAGGGTCTGGGGGCTTTTAGAAGGGTCCTGGGGAGCTCTAGAAGGGTCTGGGTGCTTTCAGAAGGGTCCTGGGGGCCTCTAGAAGGGTCTGGAGGCTTTTAGAAGAGTTCTGGGGGGCTCTAGAACAGTCTGGGGGCATTCAGAAGGGTCCTGGGGGCCTCTAGAAGGGTCTGGATGCTTTTAGAAGAGTCCTGGGGGGCTCTAGATGGGTCTGGGGACATTTAGAATGGTCCTGTGGGGCTCTAGAAGGGTCTGGGGGAGTTTAGATAGGTCCTGGGGAGCTCTAGAAGGGTCTGGGTGCTTTTAGAAGGGTCCTGGGAGACTCTAGAAGGGTCTGAGTGCTTTTAGAAGGGTCCTTCGGGTCTCTAGAAGGGTCTGGGTTCTTTTAGAATGGTCCTGGGGGGCTCTAGAAGGGTGTGAGGTCTTTTAGAAGGGTCCTGGGGGCATCTCGAAGACTCTGATGCCTTTTAGAAGGGTCCTGGGGGCCTCTAGAAGTGTCTGAGGGATTTTAAAAGGGTCCTGGGAGGCTCTAGAAGGGTCTGGTTGCTTTTAGAAGGATTCGGGGAGGGTCTAGAAGGGTCTGGGGGCTTTTAGAAGGGTCCTGTGGGGCTCTAGAAGGGTCTGGGTGCTTTTAGAAGGGTCCTGGGGGCCTCTAGAATGGTCTGGGGGCTTTTAGAAGGGTCCTGGGGAGCTCTAGAAGGGTCTTGGGGCTTTTAGAAGGGTCCTGGGGAGCTCTAGAAGGGTCTGGGTGCTTTTAGAAGGGTCCTGGGAGAATCTAGAAGGGTCTGGGTGCATTTAGAAGGGTCCTGCGGGTCTCTAGAAGCGTCTGGGGGCTTTTAGAAGGGACCTGGGGGTTCTAGAAGGGTCTGGCGGCTTTTAGAAGGGTCCTGGTGGGCTCTAGAAGGGTGTGAGTGCTTTTAGAATGGTCCTGGGTGCATCTAGAAGTCTCTGGGTGCTTTTAGAAGGGTCCTGGGGGCCTCTAGAATTGTCTGCGGCCTTTTAGAAGGGTCCGGAGAGGCTCTGGAAGGGTCTGGGTGCTTTTAGAAGGATCCGGGGAGGGTCTAGAAGGGTCTGGGGCTTTTAGAAGAGTCCTGGGGAGCTCTAGAAGGGTCTGGGGCTTTCAGAAGGGTCCTGGGGGTCGCTAGAAGTGTTTGGGTGTATTTGGAAGGGTCCTGGGGAGCTCTAGAAGGTCTGGGGGCTTTCAGACAGGTCCTGGGGACATGTAGAAGGGTCTGGAGGCTTTTAGAATGGTCCTGATGGGCTCTAGAATGGTCTGGGGGCATTCAGAACGGTCCTGGTGGCCTCTAGAAGGGACTGGATGCTTTTAGAAGAGTCCTGGGGGGCTCTAGATTGGTCTGGGGGCATTTAGAAGGGTCCTGGGGGGCTCTAGAAGGGTCTGGGGGCTTTTAGAAGGATACGTGGAATCTCTAGAAGGGTCTGGGGGCTTTTAGAAGGGTCCTGGGGGGCTCTAGAAGAGGCTGGAGGCTTTTAGAAGGGTCCTGGGTGGCTCTAGAAGGGTGTGGGGGCTTTTAGAAGGATCCGGGGAGGGTCTAGAATGGTCTGGGTGGTTTTACAAGGGTCCTGGGCGGTTCTAGAAGGGTCTGGGGGATTTTGGAAGGGTCCTGGGGGGCTCTAGAATGGTCTGAGGGATTTTAGAAGGGTCCTGGGGAGCTCTAGAAGGGTCTGGGTGCTTTTATAGGGGCCCTGGGCTTCTCTAGAAGGGTCTGGAGGCTTTTAGAGGAGTTATGGGGGGCTCTAGAAGGGTCTGGGGGCTTTCAGAAGGGTCCTGCGTGCATCTAGAAAAGTCTGGAGGCTTTTAGAAGGTCCTGGGGGGCTCTAGAAGGGACTGGGGTCATTTAGAAGGGTCCTGGGGGTCTCTAGAGGGGTCTGGGGGATTTTAGAAGGATCCTGGGGGCCTCTAGAAAGGTCTGGGGGCATTTAGAAGGGTCCTGGGGTGCTCTAGAATGGTCTGGGGATTTTCAGAAGGGTCCTGGGGGGCTCTAGAAGGGTCTGGGGGGCTATTAGAAGGGTTCTTGGGGCCTCTAGTAGGGTCTGGGGTCTTTTAGAAGGGTCCTGGGAGGATCCAGATGGGTCGGGTACTTTTAGAAGGATCCGGGGAGGTTCTAGAAGGGTCTGGGGGCGTTTAGAAGGGTCCTGGGAGGCTCTACAAATGTCTGGAGGGTTTTAGAATGGTCCTGGGGGCATCTAGAAGCGTCTATGGGCTTTTAGAATGATCCGGGGAGGCTCTAGAAGGGTCTGGCGGATTTTAGAAGGGTCCTGGGGTCCTCTAGAAGGGTCTGGGGGCATTTAGAATGATACGGGGAGGATCTAGAAGGGTCTGGGGGCTTTTAGAAGGGTCCTGGGGGCTCTAGAAGGGTCTGGAGTCTTTGAGAATGGTCCTGGGGGGCTCTAGAAGGGTCTGGGGGCTTTTAGAAAGATCCGGGGAGGGTCTAGAAGGGGTCTGGGAGGTTTTAGAAGGGTCCTGGGGGTTCTCTAGAAGGGTCTGGGTGCTTTTTACACGGGCCCTGGGCTCTCTAGAAGTGTCCTGAGGGCATTTAGAAGAGTCCTGAGGGGGCTCTAGAAATCGTCTGGGGTCTTTTAGAAGGGTCCTGGAGTGTTCTAGAAGGGTCTGGGGGATTTTAGAAGGTCCTGCGGTCCTCTAGAATTGTCTGGATGCTTTTAGAAGGGTCCTGGGGGGCTCTACAAGGGTCTGGGGGCATTTAGAAGGGTTCTAGGGGGCTCTAGAAGGGTCTGGGGGATTTTAGAAGGGTCCTGGGAGCCTCTAGAAGGGTCTGGGTGCTTTTAGAATGGTCCTAGGTGGCTATAGAAGGGTCTGGGGGCTTTTAGAAGGGTCCTTGGGGGCTCTAGAAGGGTCTGGGGACCATTAGAGGGGCACTGCGAGCCTCTAGAATGGTCTGGGTGATTTTAGAAGGGTCCTCGGGAGGTCTAGAATTGTCTGGGGGCTTTTAGAAAGGTCCTGGGAGGCTCTAGAAGGGTCTGGGGGCTTTTATAAGAGTTCTGCGTGTCTCTAGAAGGGTCTGGGGGCTTTTAGAAGGGTCCTTGGGGGCTCTAGAAGCGTGTGGGGACCACTAGAGGAGCCCTGGGGGCCTCTAGAGGGGTCTGGGGTATTTTAGAAGGGTCCTGGGGAGCTCTAGAAGGGTCTGGGGGCTTTTAGAAGGGTCCAGGGAGACTCTAGAAGGTCTGGGGGCATTTAGAAGGGTCCTGCGGGTCTCTAGAAGGGTCTGGGGGCTTTTAGAAGGGTCCTGGGGTGCTCTAGAAGGGTCTGGGTGCTTTTAGAAGTGTCCTGTGGGCCTCTAGAAGTGTCTGAGGGATTTTAGAAGGGTCCTGGGAGGCTCTGGAATGGTCTGGGGTGCTTTTAGAAGGATTCGGGAGGGTCTAGAAGAGTCTGGGGGCATTTAGAAGGGTCCTGTGGGGCTCTAGAAGGGTCTGGGTGCTTTTAGAAGGGTCCTGGGGGGCTCTAGAAGGGTCTGGGTGCTTTTAGAAGGGTCCTGGGGAGATCTAGAAGGGTCTGGGGTCTTTTAGAAGGGTCCTGGGTGGCGCTAAAAGTGTCTGGGTGCATTTAGAAGGGTCCTGGGGAGCTGTAGAAGGGTCTGGGGGCTTTCAGAAGGGTCCTGGGGGCCTCTAGAAGGGTCTGGAGGCTTTTAGAAGAGTTCTGGGGGGCTCTAGAAGGGTCTGGGGGCATTCAGAAGGGTCCTGGGGGCCTCTAGAGGGGTCTGGATGCTTTTAGAAGAGTCCTGGGTGGGTCTAGATGGGTCTGGGGACATTTAGAATGGTCCTGGGGGGCTCTAGAAGGGTCTGGGGTAGTTTAGATAGGTCCTGGGAAGCTCTAGAAGGGTCTGGGTGCTTTTAGAAGGGTCCTGGGAGACTCTAGAAGGGTCTGAGTGCTTTTAGAAGGGTCCTTCGGGTCTCTAGAAGGGTCTGGGTTGTTTTAGAATGGTCCTGGGTGGCTCTAGAAGGGTGTGAGGGATTTTAAAAGGGTCCTGGGAGGCTCTAGAAGGGTTCTGGTTGCTTTTTAGAAAGATTCGGGGAGGGTCTAGAAGGGTCTGGGGGCTTTTAGAAGGGTCCTGGGGGCATCTAGAAGGGTCTGGAGGCTTTTAGAAGAGTTCTGGGGGGCTCTAGAAGGGTCTGGGGGCATTCAGAAGGGTCCTGGGGGCCTCTAGAAGGGTCTGGAGTCTATTAGAAGAGTCCTGGGGGGCTCTAGATGGGTCTGGGGGCTTTCAGAAGTGTCCTGGGGGGCTCTAGAAGGGTCTGGGTGCTTTTAGAAGGGTCCTGGGTCATCTAGAATGGTCTGGGGGCTTTTAGAAAGGTCCTGGGAGGATCCAGATGGGTCTGGGTGGTTTTAGAAGGATCCGGTGATGGTCTAGAAGGGTCTGGGTGCTTTTAGAAGGGTCCTGGGGGGCTCTACAAATGTCTGGAGGATTTTAGAAGGATCCGGGGAGGCTCTAGAAGTGTCTGGCGGCTTTTAGAAGGGTCCTTGGGAGCTCTAGAAGGGTCTGGGTGCTTTCAGAAGGGTCCTGGGGGGCCTCTAGAAGGGTCTGGGTGCTTTCAGAAAGGTCCTGGGTGGCTCTAGAAGGGTCTGGGGGCTTTTAGAAGGGTCCTGTGGGGCTGTAGAAGGGTCTGGGGGCTTTTAGATTGGTCCTGGGGGGCTCTAGAAGGGTCCGGGGGCTTTTAGAATGGTCCGTGGAGGCTCTAGAAGGGTCTGGATGCTTTTAGAAGGGTCCTGGGGGGCTCTAGAAGGGTCTGGGGTCTATTAGAAGGATCCGGGGAGGGTTCTAGAAGGCTCTGTGGGCATTTAGAAGGGTTATTGGTGGCTGCTAGAAAGGTCTGGGGACCATTAGAGGAGCCCTGGGGTCCTCTAGAAGGGTCTGGGTGATTTTAGAAGGGTCCTGAGGAGCTCTAGAAGGGTCTGGGGGCTTTTTACAAGGGTCCTGGGGGAATCTAGAAGGGTCTGGGGGCTTTTAGAAGGGTCCTGCGTGTCTCTAGAAGGGTCTGGGGACCCTTAGAGGGGCACTGGGATCCTCTAGAATGGTCTGGGTGATTTTAGAAGGGTCCTCGGGAGGTCTAGAATTGTCTGGGGGCTTTTAGAAAGGTCCTGGGAGGCTCTAGAAGGGTCTGGGTGCTTTTAGAAGAGTCCTGCGTGTCTCTAGAAGGGTCTGGGGGCTATTAGAAGGGTCCTTGGGGGCTCTAGAAGGGTGTGGGGACCACTAGAGGAGCCCTGGGGGCCTCTAGAGGGGTCTGGGGTATTTTAGAAGGGTCCTGGGGAGCTCTAGAAGGGTCTGGGGGCTTTTAGAAGGGTCCTGGGAGACTCTAGAAGGGTCTGGGGGCATTTAGAAGGGTCCTGCGGGTCTCTAGAAGGGTCTGGGGGCTTTTAGAAGGGTCCTGGGGGGCTCTAGAAGGGTCTGATGGCTTTTAGAAGGGTCCTGGGGTGCTCTAGAAGGGTGTGAGGGCTTTTAGAATGGTCCTGGGGGCATCTAGAAGGCTCTGGGGGCTTTTAGAAGTGTCCTGTGGGCCTGTAGAAGTGTCTGAGGGATTTTAGAAGGGTCCTGGGAGGCTCTGGAATGGTCTGGGTGCTTTTAGAAGGATTCGGGGAAGGTCTAGAAGAGTCTGGGGTCTTTTAGAAGGGTCCTGTGGGGCTCTAAAAGGGTCTGGGTGCTTTTAGAAGGGTCCTGGGGAGATCTAGAAGGGTCTGGGGTCTTTTAGAAGGGTCCTGGGTGGCGCTAAAAGTGTCTGGGTGCATTTAGAAGGGTCCTGGGGAGCTGTAGAACGGTCTGGGGGCTTTCAGAAGGGTCCTGGGGGCCTCTAGAAGGGTCTGGATTCTTTTAGAAGAGTTCTGGGGGGCTCTAGAAGGGTCTGGGGGCATTCAGAAGGGTCCTGGGGGCCTCTAGAAGGGTCTGGATGCTTTTAGAAGAGTCCTGGGGGGGTCTAGATGGGTCTGGGGACATTTAGAATGGTCCTGGGGAGCTCTAGAAGGGTCTGGGTGCTTTTAGAAGGGTCCTGGGAGACTCTAGAAGGGTCTGAGTGCTTTTAGAAGGGTCCTTCGGGTCTCTAGAAGGGTCTGGGTTCTTTTAGAATGGTCCTGGGGGGCTCTAGAATTGTCTGGTTGCTTTTAGAAAGATTCCGGGAGGGTCTAGCAGGGTCTGGGGGCTTTTAGAAGGGTCCTGGGGGCATCTAGAAGGGTCTGGAGGCTTTTAGAAGAGTTCTGGGGGGCTCTAGAAGGGTCTGGGGGCATTCAGAAGGGTCCTGGGGGCCTCTAGAAGGGTCTGGAGTCTATTAGAAGAGTCCTGGGGGGCTCTAGATGGGTCTGGGTTCATTTAGAAGGGTCCTGGGGGGCTCTAGAAGGGTCTGGGGGCTTTCAGAAGTGTCCTGGGGGGCTCTAGAAGGGTCTGGGGGCTTTTAGAAGGGTCCTGGGTCATCTAGAATGGTCTGGGGGCTTTTAGAAAGGTCCTGGGAGGATCCAGATGGGTCTGGGTGGTTTTAGAAGGATCCGGTGATGGTCTAGAACGGGTCTGGGTGCTTTTAGAAGGGTCCTGGGGGGCTCTACAAATGTCTGGAGGATTTTAGAAGGATCCGGGGAGGCTCTAGAAGTGTCTGGCGGCCTTTAGAAGGGTCCTTGGGAGCTCTAGAAGGGTCTGGGTGCTTTCAGAAGGGTCCTGGGGGCCTCTAGAAGGGTCTGGGTGCTTTCAGAAAGGTCCTGGGTGGCTCTAGAAGGGTCTGGGGGCTTTTAGAAGGGTCCTGTGGGGCTGTAGAAGGGTCTGGGGGCTTTTAGATTGGTCCTGGGGGGCTCTAGAAGGGTCCGGGGGCTTTTAGAATGGTCCGTGGAGGCTCTAGAAGGGTCTGGGTGCTTTTAGAAGGGTCCTGGGGGGCTCTAGAAGGGTCTGGGGTCTATTAGAAGGATCCGGGGAGGGTCTAGAAGGCTCTGTGGGCATTAGAAGGGTTATTGGTGGCTCTAGAAGGGTCTGGGGACCATTAGAGGAGCCCTGGGTTCCTCTAGAAGGGTCTGGGGGCTTTTAGAAGGGCCCTGGAGGAGTCTAGAAGGCTCTGAGGTCTTTGAGAAGGGTCCTCGGGAGGTCTAGAATTGTCTGGGGGCTTTTAGAAAGGTCCTGGGAGGCTCTAGAAGGGTCTGGGGGCTTTTAGAAGAGTCCTGCGTGTATCTAGAAGGGTCTGGGGGCTTTTAGAAGGGTCCTTGGGGGCTCTAGAAGGGTGTGGGGACCACTAGAGGAGCCCTGGGGGCCTCTAGAGGGGTCTGGGGTATTTTAGAAGTGTCCTGGGGAGCTCTAGAAGGGTCTGGGGGCTTTTAGAATGGTCCTGGGAGACTCTAGAAAGGTCTGGGGGCATTTAGAAGGGTCCTGCGGGTCTCTAGAAGGGTCTGGGGGCTTTTAGAAGGGTCCTGGGGGGCTCTAGAAGGGTCTGGGGGCTTTTAGAAGGGTCCTGGGGTGCTCTAGAAGGGTGTGAGGGCTTTTAGAATGGTCCTGGGGGCATCTAGAAGGCTCTGGGGGCTTTTAGAAGTGTCCTGTGGGCCTCTAGAAGTGTCTGAGGGATTTTAGAAGGGTCCTGGGAGGCTCTGGAATGGTCTGGGTGCTTTTAGAAGGATTCGGGGAGGGTCTAGAAGAGTCTGGGGGCATTTAGAAGGGTCCTGTGGGGCTCTAGAAGGGTCTGGGTGCTTTTAGAAGGGTCCTGGGGTGCTCTAGAAGGGTCTGGGTGCTTTTAGAAGGGTCCTGGGGAGCTCTAGAAGGGTCTGGGGTCTTTTAGAAGGGTCCTGGGTGGCGCTAAATTGTCTGGGTGCATTTAGAAGGGTCCTGGGGAGCTGTAGAAGGGTCTGGGGGCTTTCAGAAGGGTCCTGGGGGCCTCTAGAAGGGTCTGGAGGCTTTTAGAAGAGTTCTGGGGGGCTCTAGAAGGGTCTGGGGGCATTCAGAAGGGTCCTGGGGGCCTCTAGAAGGGTCTGGATGCTTTTAGAAGAGTCCTGGGGGGCTCTAGATGGGTCTGGGGACATTTAGAATGGTCCTGGGGGGCTCTAGAAGGGTCTGGGGGAGTTTAGATAGGTCCTGGGGAGCTCTAGAAAGGTCTGGGTGCTTTTAGAAGGGTCCTGGGAGACTCTAGAAGGGTCTGAGTGCTTTTAGAAGGGTCCTTCGGGTCTCTAGAAGGGTCTGGGTTCTTTTAGAATGGTCCTGGGGGGCTCTAGAAGGGTGTGAGGGATTTTAAACGGGTCCTGTTAGGCTCTAGAAGGGTCTGGTTGCTTTTAGAAGGATTCGGGGAGGGTCTAGAAGGGTCTGGGGGCTTTTAGAAGGGTCCTGGGGGCATCTAGAAGGGTCTGGAGGCTTTTAGAAGAGTTCTGGGGGGCTCTAGAAGGTTCTGGGGGCATTCAGAAGGGTCCTGGGGGCCTCTAGAAGGGTCTGGAGTCTATTAGAAGAGTCCTGGGGGGCTCTAGATTGGTCTGGGGTCATTTAGAAGGGTCCTGGGGGGCTCTAGAAGGGTCTGGGGGCTTTCAGAAGTGTCCTGGGGGGCTCTAGAAGGGTCTGGGTGCTTTTAGAAGGGTCCTGGGTCATCTAGAATGGTCTGGGGGCTTTTAGAAAGGTCCTGGGAGGATCCAGATGGGTCTGGGTGGTTTTAGAAGGATCCGGTGATGGTCTAGAAGGGTTTGGGTGCTTTTAGAAGGGTCCTGGGGGGCTCTACAAATGTCTGGAGGATTTTAGAAGGATCCGGGGAGGCTCTAGAAGTGTCTGGCGGCTTTTAGAAGGGTCCTTGGGAGCTCTAGAAGGGTCTGGGTGCTTTCAGAAGGGTCCTGGGGGCCTCTAGAAGGGTCTGGGGGCTTTTAGAAGGGTCCTGTGGGGCTGTAGAAGGGTCTGGGGGCTTTTAGATTGGTCCTGGGGGGCTCTAGAAGGGTCCGGGGGCTTTTAGAATGGTCCGTGGAGGCTCTAGAAGGGTCTGGGTGCTTTTAGAAGGGTCCTGGGGGGCTCTAGAAGGGTCTGGGGTCTATTAGAAGGATCCGGGGAGGGTCTAGAAGGCTCTGTGGGCATTTAGAAGGGTTATTGGTGGCTCTAGAAGGGTCTGGGGACCATTAGAGGAGCCCTGGGGTCCTCTAGAAGGGTCTGGGGGATTTTAGAAGGGTCCTGAGGAGCTCTAGAAGGGTCTGGGGGCTTTTACAAGGGTCCTGGGGGAATCTAGAAGGGTCTGGGGGCTTTTAGAAGGGTCCTGCGTGTCTCTAGAAGGGTCTGGGGGCTTTTAGAAGGGCCCTGGAGGACTCTAGAAGGCTCTGGGGTCTTTGAGAAGGGTCCTAGGGGGCTCTAGAAGGGTCTGGGTGTTTTTAGAAGGCTCCTGGGGTGCTCTAGAAGGGTCTGGGAGCTTTTACAAGGGTCCTGGGAGACGCTAGAAGGGTCTGAGGGCTTTTAGAAGGGTCCTGTAGGGTCTCTAGAAGGGTCTGGGGGCTTTTAGAAGGGTCGTGCGAGGCTCTAGAAGGGTCTGGGGGCTTTTAGAAGGGTCCTGGGGGGCTCTAGAAGGGTCAGGGTGCTTTTAGAAGGGTCCTGGGAGGCTCTAGAAGTGTCTGGGTGCTTTTAGAATGGTCCTGGGAGGCTCTAGAAGGGTCTGGGGGCTTTTTGAAGGGTCCAGGGGGCCTCTAGAAAGCTCTGGGGGCTTTTAGAAGGGTCCTGGGGGCCTCTAGAAGGGTCTAGGTGCTTTTAGAAGGGTCCTGGGTGGCTCTAGAAGGGTCTGGGGGCTTTTAGAATGGTCCTGTGGGGCAGTAGAAGGGTCCTGGGGGGCTCTGGAAGGGTCCGGGGGCTTTCAGAAGGGTCCGTGGAGGCTCTAGAAGGGTCTGGGGGCTTTTAGAAGGGTCCTGGGGGGCTCTAGAAGGGTCTGGGGGCTATTAGAATGATCCTGGGAAGGTCTAGAAGGGACTGGGAGCTTTTAGAAGGGTCCTTGGGGGCTATATAAGGGTCTGGCGACCATTAGAGGGGCACTGGGGTCCTCTAGAAGGGTCTGGGAGATTTTAGAAGGGTCCTGGGGAGCTCTAGAATTGTGTGGGGGCTTTTAGAAGGGTCCTGGGAGGCTCTAGAAGGGTCTGGGGTCTTTTAGAAGGGTCCTGCGTGTCTCTAGAAGGGTCTGGAGGCTTTTAGAAGGGTCCTTGGGGGCTCTAGAATGGTCTGGGGACCATTAGAGGAGCCCTGGGGGCCTCTAGAAGGGTCTCGGGGAGTTTAGAATGGTCCTGGGCAGCTCTAGAAGGGTCTGGGGGCTTTTTGAAGGGTCCTGGTAGACTCTAGAAGGGTGTGGGGGCATTTAAAAGGGTCCTGCGGGTCTCTAGAAGGGTCTGGGGGCTTTTAGAAGGGTCCTGGGGGGCTCTAGAAGGGTCTGGGGTCTTTTAGAATGGTCCTGGGGGGCTCTAAAGTGTGTGAGGGCTTTTAGAATGGTCCTGGGGTCATCTAGAAGGCTCTGGGGGCTTTTAGAAGGGTCCTGGGGGCCTCTAGAAGTGTCTGCGGCCTTTTAGAAGGGTCCTGGGAGGTTCTAGAATGGTCTGGACGCTTTTAGAAGGATTCGGTTTGGGTCTAGAATGGTCTGGGGGCTGTTAGAAGTGTCCTGGGGGGCTCTAGAAGGGTCTGGGTGCTTTTAGAAGGGTCCTGGGGGGTCTAGAATTGTCTGGGGACTTTTAGAAGGGTCCTGGGGAGCGCTAGAAGGGTCTGGGGGCTTTTAGAAGGGTCCTGGGTGGCGCTAGAAGTGTCTGGGTTCATTTAGAAGGGTCCTGGGTTGCTCTAGAAGGGTCTGGGCGCTTTCAGAAGGGTCCTGAGGGCCTCTGGAATGGTCTGGGGTCTTTTAAAAGAGTCCTGGGGGGCTCTAGAAGGGTCTGGGGGCATTCAGAAGGGTCCTGGGGGCCTTTAGAAGGGACTGGAGGCTTTTAGAAGAGTCCTGGGGTGCTCTAGATGGGTCTGGGGGCATTTAGAAGCGTCCTGGGGGGCTCTGGAAGGGTCTGGGGGAGTTTAGAATGGTCCTGGGGAGCTCTAGAAAGGTCTGGGTGCTTTTAGAAGGGTCCTGGTAGACTCTAGAAGGGTCTGAGTGCTATTAGAAGGGTCCTGCGGGTTTCTAGAAGGGTCTGGGGGCTTTTAGAAGGTTCCTGGGGGGCTCTAGAAGGCTGTGAGTTCTTTTAGAATTGTCCTGGGGGCATCTTGAAGGCTCTGGAGTATTTTAGAAGGGTCCTGGGGGCCTCTAGAAGGGTCTGAGGGATTTTAAAAGGGTCCTGGGAGGCTCTAGAAGGGTCTGGTTGCTATTAGAAGGATCCGGGGAGGGTCTAGAAGGCTCTGGGGGCTTTTAGAAGGGTCCTTGGGGGCTCTAGAAGGGTCTGGGGGGTTTTAGAAGGGTCCTGGGGAGCTCTAGAAGGGTCTGGGGTCTTTTAGAAGGGTCCTGGGGGAATATAGAAGGGTCTGGGGGCTTTTAGAAGGGTCCTGCGGGTCTCTAGAAGGGTCTGGGTGCTTTTAGAAGGGTCCTGGAGGAATCTAGAAGGGTCTGGGGTCTTTGAGAAGGGTCCTAGGGGGCTCTAGAAGGGTCTGGGTGCTTTTAGAATTGTCCTGGGGGGATCTAGAAGGGTCTGGGTGCTTTTAGAAGGGTCCTGGGAGACTCTGGAAAGGTCTGAGGGCTTCTAGAAGGGTCCTGTAGGGTCTCTAGAAGGGTTTGGGTGCTTTTAGAAGGGTCCTGTGGGGCTCTAGAAGGGTCTGGGGGCATTTAGAAAGGTCCTGGGGGGCTCTAGAAGGGTCTGGGTGCTTTTAGAAGGGTCCTGGGAGGATCTACAAGGGTCTGGTTGCTTTTAGAATGGCCCTGGGAGGCTCTAGGAGGGTCTGGGGGCTTTTAGAATGGTCCTGCGGGGCTCTAGAATGCTCTGGGGGCTTTTAGAAGAGTCCTGGGTGACTTTAGAAGAGTGTGAGTGCTTTTAGAAGGGTCCTGGGGGCATCTAGATGGCTCTGGGGACTTTTAGAAGGGTCCTGGGGGCCTCTAGGTGGGTCTGAGGATTTTTAGAATGGTCCTGGGAGCCTCTAGAAGTGTCTGGGTGATTTTAGAAGGGCCCTGGGTGGCTCTAGAATGGTCTGGTTGCTTTTAGAAGGGTCCTGGTGGGCTCTAGAAGGGTCTGGGTGCTTTTAGAAATGTCCTGGGTGGCTCTAGAATGGTCTGGGGGCATTTAGAAGGATCTTGGGGGCCTCTAGAAGGGTCTGGGAGCTTTTAGAAGGGTTCTGGGTGGCTCTAGAATGGTCTGGGGGCTTTTAGAAGCGTCCTGGGGGGCTCTAGAAGGGTGTGGTTGCTTTTAGAAGGGTCCTGGGGGCATCTACAAGGCTCTGGGGGCTTTCAGAAGGGTCCTGGGGGCTTCTAGAAGGGTCTGAAGGATTTTAGAAGGGTCCTGGGAGGCTGTAGAAGGGTCTGGGTGCTTTTAGAATGATCCGGGGAGGGTGTAGAAGGGTCTGGGTTCTTTTAGAAGGGTCCTGGGGGGCTCTAGAAGGGTCTGGGTGCTTTCAGAAGGGCCTGTGTGGCTGTAGAAAGGTCTGGGGGCTTTTAGATGGGTCCTGGGGGGCTCTAGAAGGGTCCGGGGGCTTTTAGAATGGTCCGTAGAGGCTCTAGAAGGGTTCGGTGGTCTTGTAGAAGGGTCCTGGGGGGCTCTAGAAGGGTCTGAGTGCTATTAGAAGGATCCAGGGAGGGTCTAGAAGGCTCTGGGGGCTTTTAGAAGGGTCCTTGGGCGCTCTAGAAGGGTCTGGGGAACATTAGAGGGGCACTGGGGTCCTCTAGAAGGGTCTGGGGGATTTTTGAAGGGTCCTCGGGAGCTCTAGAATTGTCTGGGGGCTTTTAGAATGGTCCTGCGTGTCTCTAGAAGGGTCTGAGTGCTTTTAGAAGGATTCGGGGAGGGTCTAGAAGGGTCTGGTGGCTTTTAGAAGGGTCCTGTGGGGCTCTCGAAGGGTCTGGGTGCTTTTAGAAGGGTACAGGGGGGCTCTAGAAGGGTCTGGGGGCTTTTAGAAGGGTCCTGGGGAGCTCTAGATGGGTCTGGGGGCTTTTAAAGGGGTCCTGGGGGGCGCTAGAAATGTCTGGGTGCATTTTGAAGGGTCCTGGGGAGCTCTAGAAGGGTCTGGAGGCTTTTAGAAGGGTCCTGGGGGGTCTAGAAGGGTCTGGGGGCATTCAGAAGGGTCCTGGGGGCCTCTAGAAGGGTCTGGAAGGTTTTAGAAGAGTCCTGGTGGGCTCTAGATGGGTCTGGGTGCTTTTAGAATGATCCGGGGATGGTCTAGAAGGGTCTGGGTGCTTTCAGAAGGGTCCTGGGTGCATCTAGAAGGGTCTGGGTGCTTTTAGAAGGGACCTGGGTGGCTCTAGAAGGGTCTGGGGGCTTTTAGAAGGGTTCTGTGGGGATGTAGAAGGGTCTGGGTGCTTTTAGATGGGTCCTGGTGGGCTCTAGAAGGGTCTGGGGACCATTAGAGGGGCCCTGGGGGCCTCTAGAAGGGTCTGGGGGATTTTAGAAGGGTCCTGAGGAGCTCTAGAAGTGTCTGGAGGCTTTTAGAAGGGTCCTGGGGGGCTCTAGAAGGGTGTTAGGGCTTTTAGAAGCGTCCTGGGGGCATCTAGAAGGCTCTGGGGGCTATTAGAAGGGTCCTGGGGGGCTCTAGAAGGGTCTGGGGTCTTTTAGAATGGTCTTGGGGGGCTCTAGAAGGGTCTGGGTCTTTTAGAAGGGTCCTGGTGGGCTCTAGAAGGATCTGGGGACAGTTAGGAGGGTCCTGAGGGGATGTTGAATGGTCTGAGTGCTTTTAGATGGGTCCTGTAGGGCTAAAAAAGGTTCCTAACCCTATCCCTAACCCTAACTCTTACTCTAACCCTAACTCTAACACAAACCCAAACCCTAACCCTAACCCTATCCCTAACCCTAACTCTTACTCTAACCCTAACTCTAACACAAACCCAAACCCTAACCCTAACCCTAACCCTAACCCTAACCCTAACCGTAACCCTAACCCTAACTCTAACCCTAAACCTAACCCTAACCCTAACCCTAACCCTAACCCTAACCCTAACCCTAACCCTTACCCTAACCCTAACCCTAACCCTAACCCTAACCCTAACCCTAACTCTAACCCTAACTCTAACCCTAACCCTAACCCTAACCCTAACCCTGCCTCTAACCCCTAGAAGTATCTGGGGGCTTTTAGAAGAGTCCTTGAAGGATCTAGGAGGGTCTAGGGTCTCTAAAAAGGTTCCTAAGGGCCTCCGGAAGGGTTTGGGGTCTTTTAGAAGGGTCCTCGGTGGCTCTAGAAGGGTCTAGGGTATTGTAGAAGGGTCCTAAGGGGGTTTAGTAGGGCCTGGGGGGCTTTACAAGATTTTGGGGGCCTTTATAAGGTTTTGGGGGGCTCTAGAAAGTCCGGGGGCTTTGAGAAGCACACTGGGGGCTCTAAAAGTGTCTGGGGGATTTTAGAATGTTCCTGGGGGCTCTAGACGTGTCTGGGTGCTTTTAGAAGGTTCCTGGGGGGCTCTAGAAGGGTCTGGGTGCTTCTAGAGCAAAAATTTTAATTTTGCACATTTGGGGAATTCGCAGGGCTCAGCACACCCGGAGTGCAAAGGATGAGCCTGGCCTGGGAAAAGCATCTGCTTGATCAGGATGTCTCCCCTGCCAGCTAAGTACAAAGGACCCAGACCATTCTAGAGCCCCCAAGGACCCTTCCAAAAGCCCCCAGACCCTTCTGGAGACGTTCAGGTTCCTTTGAAAAGGCACCAGACCCTTCTAGAGCCTCCCAAGACCCTTCTAAAAGCCCCCAGACCCTTCTAGACCCTCCCCGGATCCTTCTAAAAGCCCCGAGACCCTTCTAGAGGATCCCAGGACCCTTCTAAAAGCCCCCAGACCCTTCTAGAGCCCCCCAGGACCCTTCTAAAAGCCCCCAGACCCTTCTAGAGGACCCAGGGCCCCTCTTAAGCCACCCCGTCCCTTCTAGAGCCCCCCAGGACCCTTCTAAAAGACCCCAGACCATTCTAGAGCACCCCAGGACACTTCTAAAAGCCCCCAGACCCTTCTAGAGCCCCCCAGGACCCTTCTCAAAACTTCCAGACCCTTCTAGAGCCCCCCAGGACCCTTCTAAAAGCCCCCAGACCCTTCTAGAGGCCCCAGGGCCCCTCTTAAGCAGCCCCGTCCCTTCTAGAGCATCCCAGGACCCTTCTAAAAGCCCCCAGACCCTTCTAGAGCAACCCAGGACAATTCTAAAAGCCCCCAGACCCTTCTAGAGCCCCCCCGGACCCTTCTAAAAGCCACTAGACCCTTCTAGAGGCCCCCAGGACCCTTCTGAAAGCCCCCAGAACCTTCTAGAGCCCCACAGGACCCTTCTAAAAGCACCCAGACCATTCTTGAGCCCCCCAGGACCCTTCTAAAAGCACCCAGACTCTTCTAATGACCCCCAGGACCATTCTGAATGCCTGCAGAACCTCCTAGAGCCACCCAGGACCCTTCTAAAAGACCCCAGACCATTCTAGCCCCCCCCAGGACCCTTCTACAAGCCCCCAGACCCTTCTACAGCCCCCCAGGACCCTTCTAATAGCCCCCAGACTTGTCTAGAGGCCACCAGGACCCTTCTAAAAGTCCCCAGACCCTTCTAGAGCCCCCAAGGACCCTTCTAAAAGCCCCCAGACACTTCTAGAGGCCCCCAGGACCCTTCTAAAAGCACCCAGACCCTTCCAGAGCCTCCCAGGACCCTTCTGAACGCCCCCAGACCCTTCTAGAGGCACCCAGGACCCTTCTAAAAGCATCTAGACCCTTCTAGAGCCCCCCAGGACCCTTCTAAAAGCACCCAGACCCTTCTAGAGCCTCCCAGGACCATTCTAAATGCCCCCAGACCTTTCAAAACCCCCCAGGACACTTCTAAAAGACCCCAGACCCTTCTAGAACACCCTAGGATCCTTCAAAAAGCATAAAGACCCTTCTAGACCGTCCCCGGATCATTCTAAAAGCCCCCAGACCCTTCTAGAGCCTCCCAGGACCCCTCTAAAAGCCCCCAGACCCTTCTAGAGACACCCAGGACCCATCTAAAAGCCCCCAGACCATTCTAGAGCCCCCCAGGACACATCTAAAAGCCCCCAGACCCTTCTAGGGCCCCCCCGGACCATTCTAAAAGACCCCAGACCCTTCTAGACCCTCCCCGGATCCTTCTAAAAGCCCCCATACCCTTCTAGATCCTCCCAGGACCCTTCTAAAAGCCCCCAGACATTCTAGAGCCACCCAGGACCCTTCTAAAAGCCCCCACACCCTTCTAGAGCCCCCCAGGACCCGTCTAAAAGCCTCTAGACCCTTCTAGAGCGCCCAGGACCTTTCTAAAATCACCCAGACCCTTCTAGAGGCTCCCCGGACCCTTATAAAAGCACCCCGACCCTTCTAGAGCCTCCCATTACCCTTCTAAAAGCAACCAGACCCTTCTAGAGAACCCCAGGACCCTTCTAAAATCCCCCAGACCCATCTAGACCCTCCCCGGATCCTTCTAAAAGCCCCCAGACCCTTCTAGAGCCCCCTAGGACCCATCTAAAAGCCCCCAGACCCTTCTAGAGGCCCCTAGGACCCTTCTAAAAGACCCCAGACCCTTCTAGACCCTCCCCGGATCCTTCGAAAAGACCCCAGACCCTTCTAGAGCCCCCCAGGATCATTCTAAAAGCCCCCAGACCCTTCTAGAGCCCCCCAGTACCCTTCTAGAAGCCCCTAGACCCTTCTAGAGTCCCCCAGGACCCTTCTAAATGCCCCCAGACCCTTCAAGAGGCACCCAGGGCCTCTCTTAAGGAACCCCGTCCCTTCTAGAGCACCCCAGGACCCTTCTAAAAGTCCCCAGACCCTTCTAGAGCCCCCCCGGACCCTTCTAAAAGACCCCAGACCCTTCTAGATGACCCCAGGACCCTTCTGAAAGCCAGCAGAACATTCTAGAGTCACCCAGGACCCTTCTAAAAGCACCCAGACCCTTCCAGAGCCTCCCAGGACCCTTCTAAAAGCGCCCAGACCCTTCTAGAGCCCCCCCGGACCCTTCTAAAAGCCCCCAGACCCTTCTAGATCCACCCAGGACCCTTCTAAAAGCACCCAGAACCTTCTAGAGATCCTAGGACCCATCTACAAGCCCCAAGACCCTTCTAGATCCTCCCAGGACCCTTCTAAAAGCCCCCAGACCCTTCTAGAGACACCCAGGACCCTTCGAAAAGCCCCCAGACCCTTCTAGAGCCACCCAGGACCTTTCTAAAAGCCCCCAGACCCTTCTAGAGCACCCCAGGACCCTTCTAAATGCCCCCAGACCCTACTAGAGCACCCCAGGACCCTTCTAAAAGCCCCCAGATCCTTCTAGAGCACCCCAGGACCCTTCTAAAAGCCCCCAGACCCTTCTAGAGCCCCCCAGGACCCTTCTAAAAGCTCCAAGACCCTTCTAGAGGCCCCCAGGACCCTTCTAAAAGCCCCCAGACCCTTCTAGAGCCACCCAAGACCCTTCTACAAGCCCCCAGACCCTTCTAGAGCCACCCAGACCCTTCTAAAAGCACCCAGACCCTTCTAGAGGCCCCCAGGACCCGTCTAAAAGCCTCTAGACCCTTCTAGAGCCCCCCAGGACCTTTCTAAAATCACCCAGACCCTTCTAGAGGCTCCCCGGACCCTTATAAAAGCACCCCGACCCTTCTAGAGCCTCCCAGTACCCTTCTAAAAGCAACCAGACCCTTCTAGAGAACCCCAGGACCCTTCTAAAATCCCCCAGACCCATCTAGACCCTCCCCGGATCCTTCTAAAAGCCCCCAGACCCTTCTAGAGCCCCCTAGGACCCATCTAAAAGCCCCCAGACCCTTCTAGAGGCCCCTAGGACCCTTCTAAAAGACCCCAGACCCTTCTAGACCCTCCCCGGATCCTTCGAAAAGACCCCAGACCCTTCTAGAGCCCCCCAGGATCATTCTAAAAGCCCCCAGACCCTTCTAGAGCCCCCCAGTACCCTTCTAGAAGCCCCTAGACCCTTCTAGAGTCCCCCAGGACCCTTCTAAATGCCCCCAGACCCTTCAAGAGGCACCCAGGGCCTCTCTTAAGGAACCCCGTCCCTTCTAGAGCACCCCAGGACCCTTCTAAAAGTCCCCAGACCCTTCTAGAGCCCCCCCGGACCCTTCTAAAAGACCCCAGACCCTTCTAGATGACCCCAGGACCCTTCTGAAAGCCAGCAGAACATTCTAGAGTCACCCAGGACCCTTCTAAAGGCACCCAGACCCTTCTAGAGCCCCCAAGGACCCTTCTAAAAGCGCCCAGACCCTTCTAGAGCCCCCCCGGACCCTTCTAAAAGCCCCCAGACCCTTCTAGATCCACCCAGGACCCTTCTAAAAGCACCCAGAACATTCTAGAGACCCTAGGACCCATCTACAAGCCCCAAGACCCTTCTAGATCCTCCCAGGACCGTTCTAAAAGCCCCCAGACCCTTCTAGAGACACCCAGGACCCTTCGAAAAGCCCCCAGACCCTTCTAGAGCCATCCAGGACCTTTCTAAAAGCCCCCAGACCCTTCTAGACCCTCCCAGGACCCTTCTAAAAGCCCCCAGACCATTCTAGAGCACCCCAGGACCTTTCTAAAATTCCCCAGACCCTTCTAGAGCACCCCAGGACACTTCTAAAAGCCCATAGACCCTTCTAGAGCCACCCAGGACCCTTCTGAAAGCCAGCAGAACATTCTAGAGTAACTCAGGATCCTTCTAAAGGCACCCAGACCCTTCTAGAGCCCCCCAGGACCCTTCTACAAGCCCCCAGACCCTTCTAGATACCCCCAGGACCCTTCTGAAAGCCCCCAGAACCTTCTATAGCACCCCAGGACCCTTCTAAAAGCCCCAAGACCCTTCTAGAGAATCCGAGGACCCTTCTAAAATTCCCCAGACCCTTCTAGAGCCCCCCCGGACCCTTCTAAAAGCCCCCAGACCCTTCTAGAGCCACCCAGGACCATTCTAAAAGCCCCCAGACCATTCTAGAGCCCCCCAGGACCCTTCTAAAAGCACCCAGACCCTTCTAGAGACCCCCAGGACCCTTCTAAAAGCCCCCAGACCCTTCTAGAGCATCCGAGGACCATTCTAAAAGCACCCAGACCCTTCTAGAGCATCCCAGGACCCTTCTAAAAGCCCCCAGACCCTTCTAGAGGCCCCTAGGACCCTTCCAAAAGCCCCCAGAACCCTCTAGAGCCACGCAGGACTCTTCTAAAAGCACCCAGACCATTCTAGAGGCCCCCAGGACCCTTCTAAAAGCACCCAGACCATTCTAGAGCCCCCCAGGACCCTTCTAAAGGCCCCCCGACCTTTCTAGACCCTCCCCGGATCCTTCTAAATGAACCCAGAACCTTCTAGGGCCCCCCAGAACCCCTCTAAAAGCCTCCAGACCCTTGTAGAGACCCCCAGGACCCGTCTAAAAGCGCCCAGACCCTTCTAGACCCACCCCTGATCATTCTAAAAGCCCCCAGACCCTTCTAGAGCCCCCCAAGACCCCTCTAAAAGCCTCAAGACCCTTCTAGAGCCCCCCAGGACCCTTCTAAAAGAACCCAGACCCTTCTAGAGCCGCCTAGGATCCTTCAAAAAGCATAAAGACCCTTCTAGAATGTCCCCGGATCATTCTAAAAGCCCCCAGACCCTTCTAGAGCCCCTCAGGACCCTTCTAAATGTCCCCAGACCCTCCTAGAGAACCCCAGGACCCATCTAAAAGCCCCCAGATCCTTCTAGAGGCCCCCAAAACCCTTCTAAAAGTCCCCAGACCCTTCTAGAGGACCACAGGACCATTCTAAAAGACCCCAGACCCTTCTAGAGCCCCCAGGACCCTACTAAAACCTCCCAGACCCTTCTAGAGCCCCCCAGGACCCTTCTAAAAGCCCCCAGACCCTTCTAGACCCTCCCCGGATCCTTCTAAAAGCCCCCAGACCCTTCTAGATCCTCCCAGGACCTTTCTAAAAGCCCCCAGACCTTTCTAGAGGACCCAGGACCCTTCTAAAAGCCCCCAGACCATTCTAGAGCCCCCCAGGACCCTTCTAAAAGCCCCCAGACCCTTCTTGAGCCCACCAGGACCCTTCTAAAAGCCCCCAGACCCTTCTTGAGCCCCCCAGGACCCTTCTAAAAGCCCCCAGACCCTTCTAGCGGCACCCACGACCATACTAGAAGCCCCCAGACCCTTCTAGAGCCCCCCAGGACCCTTCTAAAAGCACCCAGACCCTTCTAGATGCCCCCAGGACCCTTCTAAAAGCCCCCAGACCCTTCTAGAGCCCCCCAGGACCCTTCTACAAGCCCCCAGACCATTCTAGAGCCACCCAGGACCCTTCTAAAAGCACCCAGACCCTTCTAGAGGCCCCCAGGACCCGTCTAAAAGCCTCTAGATACTTCTAGAGCCCCCCAGGACCTTTCTAAAATCACCCACACCCTTCTAGAGGCTCCCCGGACCCTTATAAAAGCACCCCGACCCTTCTAGAGCCTCCCAGTACCCTTCTAAAAGCAACCAGACCCTTCTAGAGACCCCCAGGACCCTTCTAAAAGCCCCCAGACCCTTCTAGACCCTCCCCGGATCCTTCTAAAAGCCGCCAGACCCTTCTAGAGCCCCCTAGGATCCTTCAAAAAGCACCCAGACCTTTCTAGACCGTCCCCGGATCATTCTAAAAGCCCCCAGACCCTTCTAGAGCCCCCCAGGATCATTCTAAAAGCCCCCAGACCATTCTAGAGCCCCCTAGGACCCATCTAAAAGCCCACAGACCCTTCTAGAGGCTCCTAGGACCCTTCTAAAAGACCCCAGACCCTTCTAGACCCTCTCCGGATCCTTTGAAAAGACCCCAGACCCTTCTAGATCCCCCCAGGATCATTCTAAAAGCCCCCAGAACCTTCTAGAGCCCCCCAGTACCCTTCTAAAAGCCCCTAGACCCTTCTAGAGCCCCCCAGGACCCTTCTAAATGCCCCCAGACCCTTCAAGAGGAACCCAGGGCCCATCTTAAGGAACCCCGTCCCTTCTAGAGCACCCCAGGACCCTTCTAAAAGTCCCCAGACCCTTCTAGAGCACCCCAGGACCATTCTAAAAGCCCCCAGACCCTTCTAGAGCCCACCCGGACCCTTCTAAAAGACCCCAGACCCTTCTAGAGGACCCCAGGACCCTTCTGAAAGCCAGCAGAACATTCTAGAGTCACCCAGGACCCTTCTAAAGGCACACAGACCCTTCTAGAGCCCCCCAGGACCCTTCTAAAAGCCCCCAGACCCTTCTAGAGACCCCCAGGACCCTTCTGAAAGCCCCCAGAACCTTCTAGAGCCCTCCAGGACCCTTCTAAAAGCCCCCAGACCCTTCTAGAGCATCCGAGGACCCTTCTAAAATTCCCCAGACCCTTCTAGAGCACCCCAGGACACATCTAAAAGCACCCAGACCCTTCTAGAGCCCCCCAGGACCCATCTACAAGCCCCCAGACCCTTCTAGAGCATCCCAGGACCCTTCTAAAAGCACCCAGACCCATCTAGATCCTCCCAGGACCCTTCTAAAAGCCCCCAGACCCTTCTAGAGACACCCAGGACCATTCGAAAAGCCCCTAGACCCTTCTAGAGCCACCCAGGACCTTTCTAAAAGCCCCCAGACCCTTCTAGAGCCTCCCAGGACCCTTCTAAAAGCCCCCAGACCATTCTAGAGCACCCCAGGACCCTTCTAAAACCCCCCAGACCCTTCTAGAGCCACCCAGGACCCTTCTGAAAGCCTGCAGAACATTCTAGAGTCACCCAGGACCCTTCTAAAGGCACCCAGACCATTCTTGAGCCCCCCAGGACCCTTCTAAAAGCCCCCAGACCCTTCTAGAGCATCCGAGGACCCTTCTAAAAGCACCCAGACCATTCTAGAGCATCCCAGGACCCTTCTAAAAGCACCCAGACCCTTCTAGAGGCCAATAGGACCCTTCTAAAAGCCCCCAGACCCTTCTAGAGGCCCCCAGGACCCTTCTAAAAGCCCCCAGACCATTTTAGAGCCCCCCAGGACCCTTCTAAAGGCCCCCAGACCCTTCTAGACCCTCCCCGGATCATTCTAAAAGCCCCCAGATTCTTCTAGAGCATCCCAGGACCCTTCTAATAGCCCCCCGACCTTTCTAGACCCTCCCCGGATCCTTCTAAATGACCCCAGACCCTTCTAGGGCCCCCCAAAATCCCTCTAAAAGCCTCCAGACCATTGTAGAGCCCCCCAGGACCGGTCTAAAAGCGCCCAGACCCTTCTAGACCCGCCCCTGATCATTCTAAATGACCCCAGACCCTTCTAAAACCTCCCAGGACTATTCTAAAAGAACCCAGACCATTCTAGACCCTCCCCGGATTATTCTAAAAGACCCCAGACCCTTCTAGAGCCCCCCAAGACCCTTCTAAAAGCCTCCAGACCCTTCTAGAGCCCCCCAGGACCCTTCTAAAAGTCCCCAGACCCTTCTAGAGCCGCCTAGGATCTTTCAAAAAGCATAAAGACCCTTCTAGACCGTCCCCGGATCATTCTAAAAGCTCCCAGACCCTTCTAGAGCCCCTCAGGACCCTTCTAAATGCCCCCAGACCCTTCTAGAGAACCCCAGGACCCATCTAAAAGCCCCCAGACCCTTCTAGAGCCCCCTAGGATCCTTCAAAAAGCACCCAGACCTTTCTAGACCGTCCCCGGATCATTCTAAAAGCCACCAGACCCTTCTAGAGATCCCCAGGATCATTCTAAAAGCCCCCAGACCCTTCTAGAGCCACCTAGGACCCATCTAAAAGCCCCCAGACCCTTCTAGAGGCCCCTAGGACCCTTCTAAAAGACCCCAGACCCTTCTAGACCCTCCCCGGATCCTTCTAAAAGACCCCAGACCCTTCTAGAGCCCCCCAGGATCATTCTAAAAGCCCCCAGACCCTTCTAGAGCCCCCCAGTACCCTTCTAAAAGCGCCTAGAGCCTTCTAGAGCCCCCCAGGACCCTTCTAAATGCCCCCAGACCCTTCAAGAGGCACCTAGAACCCTTCTAAAAGCACCCAGACCCTTCTAGAGCATCCGAGGACCCTTCTAAAATACCCCAGACCCTTCTAGAGCAGCCCAGGACCCTTCTAAAAGACCCCAGACCCTTCTAGAGGACCCCAGGACCCTTCTGAAAGCCAGCAGAACATTCTAGAGTCACCCAGGACCCTTCTAAAGGCACCCAGACCCTTCTAGAGCCCCCCAGGGCCCTTCTAAAAGCGCCCAGACTCTTCTAGAGACTCCCAGGACCCTTCTGAAAGCCCCCAGAACCTTCTAGAGCACCCCAGGACCCTTCTAAAAGCACCCAGACCCTTCTAGAGCATCCGAGGACCCTTCTAAAATTCCCCAGACCCTTCTAGAGCACCCCAGGACACTTCTAAAAGCCCCCAGACCCTTCTAGAGC
>JAUNZM010002096.1:0-20606 GCA_033459285.1 Clamator glandarius | reverse complement strand
TCAGGACCCTTCTAAATGCCCCCAGACCCTTCTAGAGAACCCCAGGACCCATCTAAAAGCCCCCAGATCCTTCTAGAGCCCCCCAGGACCCTTCTAAAAGCCCCCAGACCCTTCTAGAGCCCCCAGGGACGCTTCTAAAAACTTCCAAACCCTTCTAGAGCCCCCCAGGACCCTTCTAAAAGCCCCCAGACCATTCTAGAGGCCCCAGGGCCCTTCTTAAGCCCCCCCGTCCCTTCTAGAGCACACCAGGACCCGTCTAAAAGCCTCTAGACCCTTCTAGAGCACTCCAGGACCTTTCCAAAAGCACCCAGACCCTTCTAGAGGCTCCCCGGACCCTTATAAAAAGCACCCAGACCCTTCAAGAGCCTCCCAGGACCCTTCTAAAAGCCACCAGACCCTTCTAGAGAACCCCAGGGACCCTTCTAAAAGCACCCAGAACCCTTCTAGACCCTCCCCGGATCATTCTAAAAGATCCCAGACCCTTCTAGAGCCCGATAGGATCCTTCAAAAAGCACCCAGACCTTTCTAGACCGTCCCTGGATCATTCTAAAAGCCCCCAGACCCTTCTAGAGCCCCCCAGGATCATTATAAAAGCCCCCTGACCCTTCTAGAGCCCCCTAGGACCCATCTAAAAGCACCCAGACCCTTCTAGAGACTCCCAGGACCATTCTAAAAGCCCCCAGACCGTTCTAGACCCCCCCAGGACCCTTCTACAAGCACCCAGACCCTTCTAGAGCCCCCCAGGACCCTTCTAATAGCCCCCAGACCCGTCTAGGGGCCACCAGGACCCTTTTATAAAGTCCCCAGACCCTTCTAGAGCCCCCCCGGACCCTTGTAAAAGCCCCCAGACCCTTCTAGAGGCCCCCAGGACCCTTATAAAAGCACCCAGACCATTCCAGAGCCTCACAGGTCCCTTCTAAACGCCCCCAGACCCTTCTAGAGGCCCCCAGGACCCTTCTAAAAGCCTCTAGACCCTTCTAGAGCCCCCCAGGACCCTTCTAAAAGCCCCCAGACCCTTCTAGAGCCTCCCAGGACCATTCTAAAAGCCCCCAGACCCTTCTAGAGCCCCCCAGGACCCTTCTAAAAGGCCCCAGACCCTTCTAGAGCCGCCTAGGATCCTTCAAAAAGCATAAAGACCCTTCTAGACCGTCCCCGGATCATTCTAAAAGCCCCCAGACCCTTCTAGAGCCCCTCAGGACCCTTCTAAATGCCCCCAGACCCTTCTAGAGCACCCCAGGACCCATCTAAAAGCCCCCAGATCCTTCTAGAGCACCCCAGGACCCTTCTAAAAGCCCCCAGACACTTCTAGAGCCCCCCAGGACCATTCTAAAAGCAACCAGACCCTTCTAGAGAACCCCAGGACCATTCTAAAAGCCCCCAGACCCATCTAGACCCTCCCCGGATCCTTCTAAAAGCAACCAGACCCTTCTAGAGCCCCCTAGGATCCTTCAAAAAGCACCCAGACCTTTCTAGACCGTCCCCGGATCATTCTAAAAGCCCCCAGACCCTTCTAGAGCCCCCCAGGATCATTCTAAAAGCCCCCAGACCCTTCTAGAGCCCCCTAGGACCATTCTAAAAGCCCCCAGACCCTTCTAGAGCATCCCAGGACCCTTCTAAAAGCCCCCAGACCCTTCTAGAGCCCCCCAGGACCCTTCTAAAAGACCCCAGACCCTTCTAGAGGAAACCAGGACCCTTCTGAAAGCCAGCAGAACATTCTAGAGTCACCCAGGACCCTTCTAAAGGCACCCAGACCCTTCTAGAGCCCCCCAGGACCCTTCTAAAAGCCCCCAGACCCTTCTAGAGACCCCCAGGACCCTTCTAAAAACCACCAGACCCTTCTAGAGCCCCCTAGGACCATTCTACAAGCCCCCAGATCCTTCTAGAGCCCCCCAGGACCCTTCTACAAGCCCCCAGACCAATCTAGATCCACCCAGGACCCTTCTAAAAGCCCCCAGACCCTTCTAGAGGCCCCCAGGACTCGTCTAAAAGCCTCTAGACCCTTCTAGAGCACTCCAGGACCTTTCTAAAAGCACCCAGACCCTTCTAGAGGCTCCCCGGTCCCTTATAAAAGCACCCAGACCCTTCTAGAGCCTCCCAGGACCCTTCTAAAAGCCACCAGACCCTTCTAGAGACCCCCAGGACCCTTCTAAAAGCCCCCAGACCCTTCTAGACACTCCCCGGATCCTTCTAAAAGCCCCCAGACCCTTCTAGACACTCCCCGGATCCTTCAAAAAGCACCCAGACCCTTCTAGACCGTCCCCGGATCATTCTAAAAGCCCCCAGACCCTTCTAGAGGCCCCCAGGACCCTTCTAAAAGCCCCCAGACCCTTCTAGACCCTCCCCGGATCCTTCTAAAAAACCCCAGACCATTCTAGAGCCTCCCAGGACCATTCTAAAGCTCTCAGACCATTCTAGAGGACACCAGGACCCTTCTAAAAGGCCCCAGACACTTCTAGAGCCCCCCAGGACCCTTCTAAAAGCCTACAGACCCTTCTAGAGCCCCCCAGGACCCTTCTAAAAGCCCCCAGACCAATCTAGAGGTCCCCAGGGCCCTCTTAAGGCACCCCGTCCATTCTAGAGCACACCAGGACCCTTCTAAAAGTCTCCAGACCCTTCTAGAGCACCCCAGGACCCTTCTAAATGCCCCAAGACCCTTCTAGAGCCCCCCAGGACCCTTCTAAAAGCACCCAGACCCTTATAGAGGCCCCCAGGACCCTTCTGAAAGCCCCAAGAACCTTCTAGAGCATCCCAGGACCCTTCTAAAAGAACCCAGACCCTTCTAGGGCTCCCCAGGACCCTTCTAAAAGCCCCCAGACCATTCTAGAGACCCCCATTACCCTTCTGAAAGCCTCCAGAACCTTCTAGATCCACCCAGGACCCTTCTAAAAGCCACCAGACCCTTCTAGAGCCCCCCAGGACCATTCTAAAAGCACCCAGACCCTTCTAGAGACACCCAGGACCCTTCTAAATGCCCCCAGACCCTTCTAGATAAGCCAGGACCATTCGAAAAGCAACCAGAACCTTCTAGAGCCACCCAGGACCATTCTAAAAGCCCCCAAACCCTTCTAGAGCCTCCCAGGACACTTCTAAAAGCACCCAGACCCTTCTAGAGAGCCCCAGGACCATTCTAAAGGCCCCCAGACTCTTCTAGACCCTCCCCGGATCATTCTAAAAGCCCTCAGACCCTTCTAGAGACCCCCAGGACCCTTCTAAAGGCCCCCAGACCCTTCTAGACCCTCCCCGGATCATTCTAAAAGCCCCCAGACCCTTCTAGAGCCTCGCAGGACCACTCTAAAAGCCCCCGGACCCTTCTAGATCATACCCGGACCCCTCTGATATATCCCACACCATTTTAGAGGCCACCAGGATACTTTCAAAAGCCCCCAGACCCTTCTAGAGAATCCCAGGACCCTTCTAAAAGCCCCCAGACCATTCTAGAGCCCCCCAGGGCCCTTCTAAAAGCACCGAGACCCTTCTAGGAGAGACGGGGGTCCTTAAGAGGGGCCTTGGGGTCCTCTAGAAGGGTCTGGGGGCTTATAGAAGTGTCCTGTCGGGCTCTCGAAGGGTCTGGGTTCTTTGAGAAGGGTCTTTGGGTGGCTCTAGAAGGGTCTGGGATATTTTGGAAGGGTCCTGGGTGCCTCAAGAAGGGTCTGGGGGCTTTTATAGGGTCCTGGGGGGCTCTAGAAGGGTCTGGGTGCTTTTAGAAGGGTCCTGGGGAGCTCTAGAAGGGTCTGGGGTCTTTTAGAAGGGTCCCGGGAGGCTCTAGAAGGGTCTGGGGTCTTTTAGAAGGGTCCTGGGGAGCTCTAGAAGGGTCTGTGGTCTTTTAGAAGGGTCCTGGGGAGCTCTAGAAGGGTCTGGGTCCTGTTAGAAGAGTCCTTGGGGGCTCTAGAAGGGTCTGAGTATCATTAGAGGGGCCTTGGGGGCATCTAGAAGGGTCTGGGGGATATTAGAAGGGTCCTGGAGAGCTCTAGAAGGGTCTGGGGTATTTTAGAAGGGTTCTGGGTAGCTCTAGAAGGGTCTGGGATCTTTCAGAAGTGTCCTGGGGGGCTGTAGAAGGGTCTGGAGTCTTTTAGAAGGGTCCTGGGGGGCTCTAGAAGGGTCTGGGGGCATTTAGATGGGTCCTGCGGGTCTCTAGAAGGGTCTGGGTGCTTTTAGAAGTGTCCTGGGGGGCTCTAGAAGGGTCGGGGGGGGTTTTAGGATAGTCCTGGTGGGCTCTAGAAGGGTGTGAGGGCTTTTAGAAGGTTCCTGGGGGCATCTAGAAGGCTCTGGGGGCTTTTAGAAGGGTCCTGGGGGCCTCTAGAATTGTCTGAGGGATTTTAGAAGGGTCCTGGGAGGCTCTAGAAGGGTCTGGGTGCTTTTAGAATGATCCAGGGAGGGTCTAGAAGGGTCTGGGGGCTTTTAGTAGGGTCCTGTGGGGCTCTAGAAGGGTCAGGGTGCTTTTAGAAGGGGCCTAGGGGGCTCTAGAAGGGTCTGGGTGCTTTTAGAAGGGTCCTAAGGGGCTCTAGAAGCGTCTGGGGGCTTTCAGAAGGGTCCTGGGGGGCTGTAGAAGGGTCTGGAGTCTTTTAGAAGGGTCCTGGGGGGCTCTAGAAGGGTCTGGGGGCATTGAGAAGGGTCCTGGGGGCCTCTAGAAGGGTCTGGAAGCTTTTAGAAGGGCCCTGGGCGGCTCTAGAAGGGTCTGGGGGCATTTAGAAGGGTCCTGGTGGGCTCTAGAAGGGTCTGGGGGTTTTCAGAAGGGGTTGGGGGCCTCTAGAAGGGTCTGGAAGCTTTTAGAAGGGTCCTGGGCGCATCTAGAAGGGTCTGGAGTCTTTTAGAAGGGTCCTGGGAGGATCCAGATGGGTCTGGGTGCTTTTAGAAGGATCCGGAGAGGGTCTAGATGGGTCTGGGTGCATTTAAAAGGGTCCTGGGGGGCTCTACAAATGTCTGGAGGCTTTTAGAAGGGTCCTGGGGGCCTCTAGAAGGGTCTGGGGGCTTTTAGAAGAGTCCTGGTGGCCTCTAGAAGGGTCTGGCGGCTTTTAGAAGAGTCCTGGGGCCTCTAGAAGGGTCTGGGGGCTTTTAGAAGGGTCCTGGGGGGCTCCTGAAGGGTCTGGAGGCTTTTAGAAGGTTCCGGTGTGGCTCTAGAATGGTGTGGGGGCTTTTAGAAGGGTCCTGGGGGCATCTAGAAGGCTCTGGGGGCTTTTATAAGGGTCCTGGGGAGCTCTAGAAGGGTCTGGGTGGTTTTAGAAGGATCCGGGGAGGGTCTAGAAGGGTCTGGAGGCTTTTAGAACTGTCCTGGGAGGCTCTAGAAGGGTCTGGGGGATATTAGAAGGGTCCTGGGATGGTCTAACAAGGGTCTGGGTTGTTTTAGAAGGGTCCTGCGGGTCTCTAGAAGGGTCTGGGGGCTTTTAGAAGGGTCCTGGGGGGCTCTAGAAGGGTCTGGGGACCATTAGAGGGGCCCTAGGGGCCTCTAGAAGGGTCTGGGTTCTTTAAGAAGGGTCCTGGTAGGCTGCAGAAGGGTCTGGGTGCATTTAGAAGGGTCCCGCGGGTCTCTAGAAGGGTCTGGGGGCTTTTAGATTGGTCCTTGGGGGCTCTAGAAGGGTCTGGGGACCACTAGAGGGGCCCTGGGTGCCTCTAGAAAGGTCTGGGGTATTTTAGTAGGGTCCTGGGGAGATCTAGAAGGGTCTGGGGGCTTTTAGAAGGGTCCTGGGAGACTCTAGAAGTGTCTGGGGGCATTTAGAAGGTCCTGCATGTCTCTAGAAGGGTCTGAGGGCTTTTAGAAGGGTCCTGTGGGGCTCTAGAAGGGTCTGGCGGCTTTTAGAAGGGTCCTGGGGGGCTCTAGAAGGGTGTGAGAGCTTTTAGAATGGTCCTGGGTGCATCTAGAAATCTCTGGGTGCTTTTAGAAGGGTCCTGGGGGCCTCTAGAAGTGTCTGAGGAGTTGTAGAATGGTCCGGGGTGGCTCTAGTAGGGTCTGGGTGCTTTTAGAAGGATCCGGTTAGGGTCTAGAAGGGTCTGAGGGATTTTAGAAGGGTCCTGGGGAGCTCTAGAAGGGTCTGGGGGCTTTTAGAAGGGTCCTGGGGAGCTCTAGAAGGGTCTGTGGTCTTTTAGAAGGGTCCTGGGGAGCTCTAGAAGGGTCTGGGTCCTGTTAGAAGAGTCCTTGGGGGCTCTAGAAGGGTCTGAGTATCATTAGAGGGGCCTTGGGGGCATCTAGAAGGGTCTGGGGGATATTAGAAGGGTCCTGGAGAGCTCTAGAAGGGTCTGGGGTATTTTAGAAGGGTTCTGGGTAGCTCTAGAAGGGTCTGGGATCTTTCAGAAGTGTCCTGGGGGGCTGTAGAAGGGTCTGGAGTCTTTTAGAAGGGTCCTGGGGGGCTCTAGAAGGGTCTGGGGGCATTTAGATGGGTCCTGCGGGTCTCTAGAAGGGTCTGGGTGCTTTTAGAAGTGTCCTGGGGGGCTCTAGAAGGGTCGGGGGGGTTTTAGGATAGTCCTGGTGGGCTCTAGAAGGGTGTGAGGGCTTTTAGAAGGTTCCTGGGGGCATCTAGAAGGCTCTGGGGGCTTTTAGAAGGGTCCTGGGGGCCTCTAGAATTGTCTGAGGGATTTTAGAAGGGTCCTGGGAGGCTCTAGAAGGGTCTGGGTGCTTTTAGAATGATCCAGGGAGGGTCTAGAAGGGTCTGGGGGCTTTTAGTAGGGTCCTGTGGGGCTCTAGAAGGGTCAGGGTGCTTTTAGAAGGGGCCTAGGGGGCTCTAGAAGGGTCTGGGTGCTTTTAGAAGGGTCCTAAGGGGCTCTAGAAGCGTCTGGGGGCTTTCAGAAGGGTCCTGGGGGGCTGTAGAAGGGTCTGGAGTCTTTTAGAAGGGTCCTGGGGGGCTCTAGAAGGGTCTGGGGGCATTGAGAAGGGTCCTGGGGGCCTCTAGAAGGGTCTGGAAGCTTTTAGAAGGGCCCTGGGCGGCTCTAGAAGGGTCTGGGGGCATTTAGAAGGGTCCTGGTGGGCTCTAGAAGGGTCTGGGGGTTTTCAGAAGGGGTTGGGGGCCTCTAGAAGGGTCTGGAAGCTTTTAGAAGGGTCCTGGGCGCATCTAGAAGGGTCTGGAGTCTTTTAGAAGGGTCCTGGGAGGATCCAGATGGGTCTGGGTGCTTTTAGAAGGATCCGGAGAGGGTCTAGATGGGTCTGGGTGCATTTAAAAGGGTCCTGGGGGGCTCTACAAATGTCTGGAGGCTTTTAGAAGGGTCCTGGGGGCCTCTAGAAGGGTCTGGGGGCTTTTAGAAGAGTCCTGGTGGCCTCTAGAAGGGTCTGGCGGCTTTTAGAAGAGTCCTGGGGCCTCTAGAAGGGTCTGGGGGCTTTTAGAAGGGTCCTGGGGGGCTCCTGAAGGGTCTGGAGGCTTTTAGAAGGTTCCGGTGTGGCTCTAGAATGGTGTGGGGGCTTTTAGAAGGGTCCTGGGGGCATCTAGAAGGCTCTGGGGGCTTTTATAAGGGTCCTGGGGAGCTCTAGAAGGGTCTGGGTGGTTTTAGAAGGATCCGGGGAGGGTCTAGAAGGGTCTGGAGGCTTTTAGAACTGTCCTGGGAGGCTCTAGAAGGGTCTGGGGGATATTAGAAGGGTCCTGGGATGGTCTAACAAGGGTCTGGGTTGTTTTAGAAGGGTCCTGCGGGTCTCTAGAAGGGTCTGGGGGCTTTTAGAAGGGTCCTGGGGGGCTCTAGAAGGGTCTGGGGACCATTAGAGGGGCCCTAGGGGCCTCTAGAAGGGTCTGGGTTCTTTAAGAAGGGTCCTGGGAGGCTGCAGAAGGGTCTGGGTGCATTTAGAAGGGTCCCGCGGGTCTCTAGAAGGGTCTGGGGGCTTTTAGATTGGTCCTTGGGGGCTCTAGAAGGGTCTGGGGACCACTAGAGGGGCCCTGGGTGCCTCTAGAAAGGTCTGGGGTATTTTAGTAGGGTCCTGGGGAGATCTAGAAGGGTCTGGGGGCTTTTAGAAGGGTCCTGGGAGACTCTAGAAGTGTCTGGGGGCATTTAGAAGGTCCTGCATGTCTCTAGAAGGGTCTGAGGGCTTTTAGAAGGGTCCTGTGGGGCTCTAGAAGGGTCTGGCGGCTTTTAGAAGGGTCCTGGGGGGCTCTAGAAGGGTGTGAGAGCTTTTAGAATGGTCCTGGGTGCATCTAGAAATCTCTGGGTGCTTTTAGAAGGGTCCTGGGGGCCTCTAGAAGTGTCTGAGGAGTTGTAGAATGGTCCGGGGTGGCTCTAGTAGGGTCTGGGTGCTTTTAGAAGGATCCGGT
This sequence comes from Clamator glandarius, assembly GCA_033459285.1. Taxonomy (NCBI): domain Eukaryota; kingdom Metazoa; phylum Chordata; class Aves; order Cuculiformes; family Cuculidae; genus Clamator; species Clamator glandarius. The sequence goes on along the minus strand of JAUNZM010002096.1, from coordinate 12,384 downwards.
TAGGGTCTAGAAGTGTCTGAGGGATTTTAGAAGGGTCCTGGGGAGCTCTAGAAGGGTCTGGGTGCTTTTAGAGGTGCCCTGGACTTCTCTAGAAGGGTCTGGGGGCTTTTAGAAGAGTACTGGGGGGCTCTAGAATGGTCTGCGGTCTTTTAGAAGGGTCCTGGGCGCATCTAGAAGGGTCTGGGGGCTTTCAGAAGGGTCCTGGGAGGCTCTAGAAGGGTCTGGGGGCATTTAGAATTGTCCTGGGGGGCTCTAGAAGGGTCTGGGGGATTTTAGAAGGATCCTGGGGGCCTCTAGAAAGGTCTGCGGGCATTTAGAAGGGTCCTGCGGGTCTCTAGAAGGGTCTGGGGGTTTTTAGAAGGGTCCTTGGGGCTCTAGAAGGGTCTGGGGACCATTAGAGGGGCCCTAGGGGCCTCTAGAAGGGTCTGGGGGCTTTTAGAATGGTCCTTGGGGGCTCTAGAAGGGTCTGGGGACCACTAGAGGGGCCCTGGAGGCCTCTAGAAAAGTCTGGGGTATTTTAGAAGGGTCCTGGGGAGCTCTAGAAGGGTCTGGGGGCTTTTAGAAGGGTCCTGGGAAACTCTAGAAGGGTCTGGGGGCATTTAGATGGGTCCTGCGGGTCTCTAGAAGGGTCTGGGAGCTTTTAGAAGGGTCCTGGGGGGCTCTAGAATGGTCTGAGGGATTTTATAAGGGTCCTGGGAGGCTTTAGAAGGGTCTGGGTGCTTTTAGAAGGATCCAGGGAGGGTCTAGAAGGGTCTGGGGACTTTTAGAAGGGTTCTGGGGGGCTCTAGAAGGGTCTGGGGGCTATTAGAAGGATCCAGGGATCGTCTACAAGGGTATGGGTTCTTTTAGAAGGGTCCTGCGGGTCTCTAGAAGAGTCTGGGGGCTTTTAGAATGGTCCTTGGGGGCTCTAGAAGGGTCTGGGGACCATTAGAGGGGCCCTAGGGGCCTCTAGAAGGGTCTGGGGGATTTTAGAAGGGTTCTGGGGAGCTCTTGAAGGGTCTGGGGGCTTTTAGAATGGTCCTTGGGGGCTCTAGAAGGGTCTGGGGACCACTAGAGGGGCCCTGGGGACCTCTAGAAGGGTCTGGGGTATTTTAGACGGGTCCTGGGGAGCTCTAGAATGGTCTGGGGGCTTTTAGAAGGGTCCTGGGAGAATCTAGAAGGGTCTGGGTGCATTTAGAAGGGTCCTGCGGGTCTCTAGAAGCGTCTGGGGGCTTTTAGAAGGGTCCTGGGGGGTTCTAGAAGGGTCTGGCGGCTTTTAGAAGGGTCCTGGTGGGCTCTAGAAGGGTGTGACTGCTTTTAGAATGGTCCTGGGTGCATCTAGAAGTCTCTGGGTGCTTTTAGAAGGGTCCTGGGGGCCTCTAGAATTGTCTGCGGCCTTTTAGAAGGGTCCGGGGAGGCTCTAGAAGGGTCTGGGTGCTTTTAGAAGGATCCGGGGAGGGTCTAGAAGGGTCTGGGGCTTTTAGAAGGGTCCTGTGGAGCTCTAGAAGGGTCTGGGGCTTTTTAGAAGAGTCCTGGGGAGCTCTAGAAGGTTCTGGGGCTTTCAGAAGGGTCCTGGGGGTCGCTAGAAGTGTTTGGGTGTATTTGGAAGGGTCCTGGGGAGCTCTAGAAGGGTCTGGGGGCTTTCAGAAGGGTCCTGGGGGCATGTAGAAGGGTCTGGAGGCTTTTAGAATGGTCCTGATGGGCTCTAGAATGGTCTGGGGGCATTCAGAACGGTCCTGGTGGCCTCTAGAAGGGACTGGATGCTTTTAGAAGAGTCCTGGGGGGCTCTAGATTGGTCTGGGGGCATTTAGAAGGGTCCTGGGGGGCTCTAGAAGGGTCTGGGGGCTTTTAGAAGGATACGTGGAATCTCTAGAAGGGTCTGGGGGCTTTTAGAAGGGTCCTGGGGGGCTTTAGAAGGGTCTGGAGGCTTTTAGAAGGGTCCTGGGTGGCTCTAGAAGGGTGTGGGGGCTTTTAGAAGGATCCGGGGAGGGTCTAGAACGGTCTGGGTGGTTTTAGAAGGGTCCTGGGCGGTTCTAGAAGGTATGGGGGATTTTAGAAGGGTCCTGGGGGGCTCTAGAAGTGTCAGAGGGATTTTAGAAGGGTCCTGGGGAGCTCTAGAAGGGTCTGGGTGCTTTTATAGGGGCCCTGGGCTTCTCTAGAATAGTCTGAATGTTTTTAGAGGAGTTATGGGGGGCTCTAGAATGGTCTGGGGGCTTTTAGAAGGGTCCTGGGCGGATCTAGAAGGGTCTGGGGGCTTTCAGAAGGGTCCTGCGGGCATCTAGAAAAGTCTGGAGTTTTTTAGAAGGTCCTGGGGGGCTCTAGAAGGGTCTGGGGGATTTTAGAAGGATCCTGGGGGTCTCTAGAAGGGTCTGGGGGCATTTAGAAGGGTCCTGGGGTGCTCTACAAATGTCAGGAGGATTTTAGAAAGATCCGGGGAGGCTCTAGAAGTGTCTGGCGGCTTTTAGAAGGGTCCTTGGGAGCTCTAGAAGGGTCTGGGTGCTTTCAGAAGGGTCCTGGGGGCCTCTAGAAGGGTCTGGGTGCTTTCAGAAAGGTCCTGGGTGGCTCTAGAAGGGTCTGGGGGCTTTTAGAAGGGTCCTGTGGGGCTGTAGAAGGGTCAGGGGGCTTTTAGATGGGTCCTGGGGGGCTGTAGAAGGGTCAGGGGGCTTTTAGAATGGTCCGTGGAGGCTCTAGAAGGGTCTGGGTGCTTTTACAAGGGTCCTGGGGGAATCTAGAAGGGTCTGGGTGCTTTTAGAAGGGTCCTGCGTGTCTCTAGAAGGGTCTGGGGGCTTTTAGAAGGGCCCTGGAGGACTCTAGAAGGCTCTGGGGTCTTTGAGAAGGGTCCTCGGGAGGTCTAGAATTGTCTGGGGGCTTTTAGAAAGGTCCTGGGAGGCTCTAGAAGGGACTGGGGGCTTTTAGAAGAGTCCTGCGTGTCTCTAGAAGGGTCTGGGGGCTTTTAGAAGGGTCCTTGGGGGCTCTAGAAGGGTGTGGGGACCACTAGAGGAGCCCTGGGGGGCTCTAGAGGGGTCTGGGGTATTTTAGAAGGGTCCTGGGGAGCTCTAGAAGGGTCTGGGTGCTTTTAGAAGGGTCCTGGGAGACTCTAGAAGTGTCTGGGGGTATTTAGAAGGGTCCTGCGGGTCTCTAGAAGGGTCTGGGGGCTTTTAGAAGGGTCCTGGGGGGCTCTAGAAGGGTCTGGGGGCTTTTAGAAGGGTCCTGGGGTGCTCTAGAAGGGTGTGAGGGCTTTTAGAATGGTCCTGGGGGCATCTAGAAGGCTCTGGGGGCTTTTAGAAGTGTCCTGTGGGCCTCTAGAAGTGTCTGAGGGATTTTAGAAGGGTCCTGGGAGGCTCTGGAATGGTCTGGGTGCTTTTAGAAGGATTCGGGGAGGGTCTAGAAGAGTCTGGGGGCATTTAGAAGGGTCCTGTGGGGCTCTAGAAGGGTCTGGGTGCTTTTAGAAGGGTCCTGGGGGGCTCTAGAAGGGTCTGGGTGCATTTAGAAGGGTCCTGGGGAGCTCTAGAAGGGTCTGGGGGCTTTCAGAAGGGTCCTGGGGGCCTCTAGAAGGGTCTGGAGGCTTTTAGAAGAGTTCTGGGGGGCTCTAGAAGGGTCTGGGGGCATTCAGAAGGGTCCTGGGGGCCTCTAGAAGGGTCTGGATGCTTTTAGAAGAGTCCTGGGGGGGTCTAGACGGGTCTGGGGACATTTAGAATGGTCCTGGGGGCCTCTAGAAGGGTCTGGGGGAGTTTAGATCGGTCCTGGGGAGCTCTAGAAGGGTCTGGGTGCTTTTAGAAGGGTCCTGGGAGACTCTAGAAGGGTCTGAGTGCTTTTAGAAGGGTCCTTCGGGTCTCTAGAAGGGTCTGGGTTCTTTTAGAATGGTCCTGGGGGGCTCTAGAAGGGTGTGAGGTCTGTTAGAAGGGTCCTGGGGGCATCTCGAAGACTCTGATGGCTTTTAGAAGGGTCCTGGGGGCCTCTAGAAGTGTCTGAGGGATTTTAAAAGGGTCCTGGGAGGCTCTAGAAGGGTCTGGTTGCTTTTAGTAGGATTCGGGGAGGGTCTAGAAGGGTCTGGGGGCTTTTAGAAGGGTCCTGTGGGGCTCTAGAAGGGGCTGGGTGCTTTTAGAAGGGTCCTCGGGGCCTCTAGAAGGGTCTGGGGGCATTTAGAAGGGTCCTGGGGAGCTCTAGAAGGGTCTTGGGGCTTTTAGAAGGGTCCTGGTGAGCTCTAGAAGGGTCTGGGGGCTTTTAGAAGGGTCCTGGGAGAATCTAGAAGGGTCTGGGTGCATTTAGAAGGGTCCTGCGGGTCTCTAGAAGAGTCTGGGGATTTTTAGAAGGGTCCTGGGGGGTTCTAGAAGGGTCTGGCGTCTTTTAGAAAGGTCCTGGTGGGCTCTAGAAGGGTGTGAGGGCTTTTAGAATGGTCCTGGGTGCATCTAGAAGTCTCTGGGTGCTTTTAGATGGGTCCTGGGGGCCTCTAGAATTGTCTGCGGCCTTTTAGAAGGGTCCGGGGAGGCTCTAGAAGGGTCTGGGTGCTTTTAGAAGGATCCGGGGAGGGTCTAGAAGGGTCTGGGGCTTTTAGAAGGGTCCTGTGGAGCTCTAGAAGGGTCTGGGGCTTTTTAGAAGAGTCCTGGGGAGCTCTAGAAGGGTCTGGGGCTTTCAGAAGGGTCCTGGGGGTCGCTAGAAGTGTTTGGGTGTATTTGGAAGGGTCCTGGTGAGCTCTAGAAGGGTCTGGGGGCTTTCAGAAGGGTCCTGGAGGCATGTAGAAGGGTCTGGAGGCTTTTAGAATGGTCCTGATGGGCTCTAGAATGGTCTGGGGGCATTCAGAACGGTCCTGGTGGCCTCTAGAAGAGACTGGATGCTTTTAGAAGAGTCCTGGGGGGCTCTAGATTGGTCTGGGGGCATTTAGAAGGGTCCTGGGGGGCTCTAGAAGGGTCTGGGGGCTTTTAGAAGGATACGTGGAATCTCTAGAAGGGTCTGGGGGCTTTTAGAAGGGTCCTGGGGGGCTTTAGAAGGGTCTGGAGGCTTTTAGAAGGGTCCTGGGTGGCTCTAGAAGGGTGTGGGGGCTTTTAGAAGGATCCGGGGAGGGTCTAGAACGGTCTGGGTTGTTTTAGAATGGTCCTGGGCGGTTCTAGAAGGTATGGGGGATTTTAGAAGGGTCCTGGGGGGCTCTAGAAGTGTCAGAGGGATTTTAGAAGGGTCCTGGGGAGCTCTAGAAGGGTCTGGGTGCTTTTATAGGGGCCCTGGGCTTCTCTAGAATAGTCTGAATGTTTTTAGAGGAGTTATGGGGGGCTCTAGAATGGTCTGGGGGCTTTTAGAAGGGTCCTGGGCGGATCTAGAAGGGTCTGGGGGCTTTCAGAAGGGTCCTGCGGGCCTCTAGAAAAGTCTGGAGTTTTTTAGAAGGTCCTGGGGGGCTCTAGAAGGGTCTGCGGGATTTTAGAAGGATCCTGGGGGTCTCTAGAAGGGTCTGGGGGCATTTAGAAGGGTCCTGGGGTGCTCTAAAAATGTCTGGAGGATTTTAGAAAGATCCGGGGAGGCTCTAGAAGTGTCTGGCGGCTTTTAGAAGGGTCCTTGGGAGCTCTAGAAGGGTCTGGGTGCTTTCAGAATGGTCCTGGGGGCCTCTAGAAGGGTCTGGGTGCTTTCAGAAAGGTCCTGAGTGGCTCTAGAAGGGTCTGGGGGCTTTTAGAAGGGTCCTGTGGGGCTGTAGAAGGGTCAGGGGGCTTTTAGATGGGTCCTGGGGGGCTCTAGAAGGGTCCGGGGGCTTTTAGAATGGTCCGTGGAGGCTCTAGAAGGGTCTGGGTGCTTTTAGAAGGGTCCTGGGGGGCTCTAGAAGGGTCTGGGGGCTATTAGAAGGATCCGGGGAGGGTCTAGAAGGCTCTGGGGGCATTTAGAAGGGTCCTTGGTGGCTCTAGAAGGGTCTGGGGACCATTAGATGAGCCCTGGGGTCCTCTAGAAGGGTCTGGGGTATTTTAGAAGGGTCCTGAGGAGCTCTAGAAGGGTCTGGGTGCTTTTACAAGGGTCCTGGGGGAATCTAGAAGGGTCTGGGAGCTTTTAGAAGGGCCCTGGAGGACTCTAGAAGGCTCTGGGGTCTTTGAGAAGGGTCCTCGGGAGGTCTAGAATTGTCTGGGGGCTTTTAGAAAGGTTCTGGGAGGCTCTAGAAGGGACTGGGGGCTTTTAGAAGAGTCCTGCGTGTCTCTAGAAGGGTCTGGGGGCTTTTAGAAGGGTCCTTGGGGGCTCTAGAAGGGTGTGGGGACCACTAGAGGAGCCCTGGGGGCCTCTAGAGGGGTCTGGGGTATTTTAGAAGGGTCCTGGGGAGCTCTAGAAGGGTCTGGGTGCTTTTAGAAGGGTCCTGGGAGACTCTAGAAGTGTCTGGGGGCATTTAGAAGGGTCCTGCGGGTCTCTAGAAGGGTCTGGGGGCTTTTAGAAGGGTCCTGGGGGGCTCTAGAAGGGTCTGGGGGCTTTTAGAAGGGTCCTGGGGTGCTCTAGAAGGGTGTGAGGGCTTTTAGAATGGTCCTGGGGGCATCTAGAAGGCTCTGGGTGCTTTTAGAAGTGTTCTGTGGGCCTCTAGAAGTGTCTGAGGGATTTTAGAAGGGTCCTGGGAGGCTCTGGAATGGTCTGGGTGCTTTTAGAAGGGTCCTGGGGGGCTCTAGAAGGGTCTGGTTGCATTTAGAAGGGTCCTGGGGAGCTCTAGAAGGGTCTGGGGGCTTTCAGAAGGGTCCTGGGGGCCTCTAGAAGGGTCTGGAGGCTTTTAGAAGAGTTCTGGGGGGCTCTAGAAGGGTCTGGGGGCATTCAGAAGGGTCCTGGGGGCCTCTAGAAAGGTCTGGATGCTTTTAGAAGAGTCCTGGGGGGGTCTAGACGGGTCTGGGGACATTTAGAATGGTCCTGGGGGGCTCTAGAAGGGTCTGGGGGAGTTTAGATCGGTCCTGGGGAGCTCTAGAAGGGTCTGGGTGCTTTTAGAAGGGTCCTGGGAGACTCTAGAAGGGTCTGAGTGCTTTTAGAAGGGTCCTTCGGGTCTCTAGAAGGGTCTGGGTTCTTTTAGAATGGTCCTGGGGGGCTCTAGAAGGGTGTGAGGTCTTTTAGAAGGGTCCTGGGGGCATCTCGAAGACTCTGATGGCTTTTAGAAGGGTCCTGCGGGCTTCTAGAAGTGTCTGAGGGATTTTAAAAGGGTCCTGGGAGGCTCTAGAAGGGTCTGGTTGCTTTTAGAAGGATTCGGGGAGGGTCTAGAAGGGTCTGGGGGCTTTTAGAAGGGTCCTGTGGGGCTCTAGAAGGGGCTGGGTGCTTTTAGAAGGGTCCTGGGGGCCTCTAGAAGGGTCTGGGGGCATTTAGAAGGGTCCTGGGGAGCTCTAGAAGGGTCTTGGGGCTTTTAGAAGGGTCCTGGGGAGCTCTAGAAGGGTCTGGGGGCTTTTAGAAGGGTCCTGGGAGAATCTAGAAGGGTCTGGGTGCATTTAGAAGGGTCCTGCGGGTCTCTAGAAGCGTCTGGGGACTTTTAGAAGGGTCCTGGGGGGTTCTAGAAGGGTCTGGCGGCTTTTAGAAGGGTCCTGGTGGGCTCTAGAAGGGTGTGAGGGCTTTTAGAATGGTCCTGGGTGCATCTAGAAGTCTCTGGGTGCTTTTAGAAGGGTCCTGGGGGCCTCTAGAATTGTCTGCGGCCTTTTAGAAGGGTCCGGGGAGGCTCTAGAAGGGTCTGGGTGCTTTTAGAAGGATCCGGGGAGGGTCTAGAAGGGTCTGGGGCTTTTAGAAGGGTCCTGTGGAGCTCTAGAATTGTCTGGGGTCTTTTAGACGGGTCCTGGGGGGCTCTACAAATGTCTGGGGCTTTTTAGAAGAGTCCTGGGGAGCTCTAGAAGGTTCTGGGGCTTTCAGAAGGGTCCTGGGGGTCGCTAGAAGTGTTTGGGTGTATTTGGAAGGGTCCTGGGGAGCTCTAGAAGGGTCTGGGGGCTTTCAGAAGGGTCCTGGGGGCATGTAGAAGGGTCTGGAGGCTTTTAGAATGGTCCTGATGGGCTCTAGAATGGTCTGGGGGCATTCAGAACGGTCCTGGTGGCCTCTAGAAGGGACTGGATGCTTTTAGAAGAGGCCTGGGGGGCTCTAGATTGGTCTGGGGGCATTTAGAAGGGTCCTGGGGGGCTCTAGAAGGGTCTGGGGGCTTTTAGAAGGATACGTGGAATCTCTAGAAGGGTCTGGGGGCTTTTAGAAGGGTCCTGGGGGGCTCTAGAAGGGTCTGGAGGCTTTTAGAAGGGTCCTGGGTGGCTCTAGAAGGGTGTGGGGGCTTTTAGAAGGATCCGGGGAGGGTCTAGAACGGTCTGGGTGGTTTTAGAAGGGTCCTGGGCGGTTCTAGAAGGGTCTGGGGGATTTTAGAAGGGTCCTGGGGGGCTCTAGAAGGGTCTGAGGGATTTTAGAAGGGTCCTGGGGAGCTCTAGAAGGGTCTGGGTGCTTTTATAGGGGCCCTGGGCTTCTCTAGAAGGGTCTGGGGGCTTTTAGAGGAGTTATGGGGGGCTCTAGAATGGTCTGGGGGCTTTTAGAAGGGTCCTGGGCGGATCTAGAAGGGTCTGGGGGCTTTCAGAAGGGTCCTGCGTGCCTCTAGAAAAGTCTGGAGGCTTTTAGAAGGTCCTGGGGGGCTCTAGAAGGGTCTGGGGGCATTTAGAAGGGTCCTGGGGGGCTCTAGAATTGTCTGCGGCCTTTTAGAAGGGTCCGGGGAGGCTCTAGAAGGGTCTGGGTGCTTTTAGAAGGATCCGGGGAGGGTCTAGAAGGGTCTGGGGCTTTTAGAAGGGTCCTGTGGAGCTCTAGAAGGGTCTGGGGCTTTTTAGAAGAGTCCTGGGGAGCTCTAGAAGGGTCTGGGGGCATTTAGAAGGGTCCTGGGGGGCTCTAGAATTGTCTGCGGCCTTTTAGAAGGGTCCGGGGAGGCTCTAGAAGGGTCTGGGTGCTTTTAGAAGGATCCGGGGAGGGTCTAGAAGGGTCTGGGGCTTTTAGAAGGGTCCTGTGGAGCTCTAGAAGGGTCTGGGGCTTTTTAGAAGAGTCCTGGGGAGCTCTAGAAGGGTCTGGGGCTTTCAGAAGGGTCCTGGGGGTCGCTAGAAGTGTTTGGGTGTATTTGGAAGGGTCCTGGTGAGCTCTAGAAGGGTCTGGGGGCTTTCAGAAGGGTCCTGGAGGCATGTAGAAGGGTCTGGAGGCTTTTAGAATGGTCCTGATGGGCTCTAGAATGGTCTGGGGGCATTCAGAACGGTCCTGGTGGCCTCTAGAAGGGACTGGATGCTTTTAGAAGAGTCCTGGGGGGCTCTAGATTGGTCTGGGGGCATTTAGAAGGGTCCTGGGGGGCTCTAGAAGGGTCTGGGGGCTTTTAGAAGGATACGTGGAATCTCTAGAAGGGTCTGGGGGCTTTTAGAAGGGTCCTGGGGGGCTTTAGAAGTGTCTGGAGGCTTTTAGAAGGGTCCTGGGTGGCTCTAGAAGGGTGTGGGGGCTTTTAGAAGGATCCGGGGAGGGTCTAGAACGGTCTGGGTTGTTTTAGAATGGTCCTGGGCGGTTCTAGAAGGTATGGGGGATTTTAGAAGGGTCCTGGGGGGCTCTAGAAGTGTCAGAGGGATTTTAGAAGGGTTCTGGGGAGCTCTAGAAGGGTCTGGGTGCTTTTATAGGGGCCCTGGGCTTCTCTAGAATAGTCTAAATGTTTTTAGAGGAGTTATGGGGGGCTCTAGAATGGTCTGGGGGCTTTTAGAAGGGTCCTGGGCGGATCTAGAAGGGTCTGGGGGCTTTCAGAAGGGTCCTGCGGGCCTCTAGAAAAGTCTGGAGTTTTTTAGAAGGTCCTGGGGGGCTCTAGAAGGGTCTGGGGGATTTTAGAAGGATCCTGGGGGTCTCTAGAAGGGTCTGGGGGCATTTAGAAGGGTCCTGGGGTGCTCTAAAAATGTCTGGAGGATTTTAGAAAGATCCGGGGAGGCTCTAGAAGTGTCTGGCGGCTTTTAGAAGGGTCCTTGGGAGCTCTAGAAGGGTCTGGGTGCTTTCAGAATGGTCCTGGGGGCCTCTAGAAGGGTCTGGGTGCTTTCAGAAAGGTCCTGGGTGGCTCTAGAAGGGTCTGGGGGCTTTTAGAAGGGTCCTGTGGGGCTGTAGAAGGGTCAGGGAGCTTTTAGATGGGTCCTGGGGGGCTCTAGAAGGGTCCGGGGGCTTTTAGAATGGTCCGTGGAGGCTCTAGAAGGGTCTGGGTGCTTTTAGAAGGGTCCTGGGGGGCTCTAGAAGGGTCTGGGGGCTATTAGAAGGATCCGGGGAGGGTCTAGAAGGCTCTGGGGGCATTTAGAAGGGTCCTTGGTGGCTCTAGAAGGGTCTGGGGACCATTAGATGAGCCCTGGGGTCCTCTAGAAGGGTCTGGGGTATTTTAGAAGGGTCCTGAGGAGCTCTAGAAGGGTCTGGGGGCTTTTACAAGGGTCCTGGGGGAATCTAGAAGGGTCTGGGGGCTTTTAGAAGGGCCCTGGAGGACTCTAGAAGGCTCTGGGGTCTTTGAGAAGGGTCCTCGGGAGGTCTAGAATTGTCTGGGGGCTTTTAGAAAGGTCCTGGGAGGCTCTAGAAGGGACTGGGGGCTTTTAGAAGAGTCCTGCGTGTCTCTAGAAGGGTCTGGGGGCTTTTAGAAGGGTCCTTGGGGGCTCTAGAAGGGTGTGGGGACCACTAGAGGAGCCCTGGGGGCCTCTAGAGGGGTCTGGGGTATTTTAGAAGGGTCCTGGGGAGCTCTAGAAGGGTCTGGGTGCTTTTAGAAGGGTCCTGGGAGACTCTAGAAGTGTCTGGGGGCATTTAGAAGGGTCCTGCGGGTCTCTAGAAGGGTCTGGGGGCTTTTAGAAGGGTCCTGGGGGGCTCTAGAAGGGTCTGGGGGCTTTTAGAAGGGTCCTGGGGTGCTCTAGAAGGGTGTGAGGGCTTTTAGAATGGTCCTGGGGGCATCTAGAAGGCTCTGGGTGCTTTTAGAAGTGTTCTGTGGGCCTCTAGAAGTGTCTGAGGGATTTTAGAAGGGTCCTGGGAGGCTCTGGAATGGTCTGGGTGCTTTTAGAAGGAGTCGGGGAGGGTCTAGAAGGGTCTGGGTGCTTTTAGAAGGGTCCTGGGGGGCTCTAGAAGGGTCTGGTTGCATTTAGAAGGGTCCTGGGGAGCTCTAGAAGGGTCTGGGGGCTTTCAGAAGGGTCCTGGGGGCCTCTAGAAGGGTCTGGAGGCTTTTAGAAGAGTTCTGGGGGGCTCTAGAAGGGTCTGGGGGCATTCAGAAGGGTCCTGGGGGCCTCTAGAAGGGTCTGGATGCTTTTAGAAGAGTCCTGGGGGGGTCTAGACGGGTCTGGGGACATTTAGAATGGTCCTGGGGGGCTCTAGAAGGGTCTGGGGGAGTTTAGATCGGTCCTGGGGAGCTCTAGAAGGGTCTGGGTGCTTTTAGAAGGGTCCTGGGAGACTCTAGAAGGGTCTGGGTTCTTTTAGAATGGTCCTGGGGGGCTCTAGAAGGGTGTGAGGTCTTTTAGAAGGGTCCTGGGGCATCTCGAAGACTCTGATGGCTTTTAGAAGGGTCCTGGGGGCCTCTAGAAGTGTCTGAGGGATTTTAAAAGGGTCCTGGGAGGCTCTAGAAGGGTCTGGTTGCTTTTAGAAGGATTCGGGGAGGGTCTAGAAGGGTCTGGGGGCTTTTAGAAGGGTCCTGTGGGGCTCTAGAAGGGGCTGGGTGCTTTTAGAAGGGTCCTGGGGGCCTCTAGAAGGGTCTGGGGGCATTTAGAAGGGTCCTGGGGAGCTCTAGAAGGGTCTTGGGGCTTTTAGAAGGGTCCTGGGGAGCTCTAGAAGGGTCTGGGGGCTTTTAGAAGGGTCCTGGGAGAATCTAGAAGGGTCTGGGTGCATTTAGAAGGGTCCTGCGGGTCTCTAGAAGCGTCTGGGGACTTTTAGAAGGGTCCTGGGGGGTTCTAGAAGGGTCTGGCGGCTTTTAGAAGGGTCCTGGTGGGCTCTAGAAGGGTGTGAGGGCTTTTAGAATGGTCCTGGGTGCATCTAGAAGTCTCTGGGTGCTTTTAGAAGGGTCCTGGGGGCCTCTAGAATTGTCTGCGGCCTTTTAGAAGGGTCCGGGGAGGCTCTAGAAGGGTCTGGGTGCTTTTAGAAGGATCCGGGGAGGGTCTAGAAGGGTCTGGGGCTTTTAGAAGGGTCCTGTGGAGCTCTAGAATTGTCTGGGGTCTTTTAGACGGGTCCTGGGGGGCTCTACAAATGTCTGGGGCTTTATAGAAGAGTCCTGGGGAGCTCTAGAAGGTTCTGGGGCTTTCAGAAGGGTCCTGGGGGTCGCTAGAAGTGTTTGGGTGTATTTGGAAGGGTCCTGGGGAGCTCTAGAAGGGTCTGGGGGCTTTCAGAAGGGTCCTGGGGGCATGTAGAAGGGTCTGGAGGCTTTTAGAATGGTCCTGATGGGCTCTAGAATGGTCTGGGGGCATTCAGAACGGTCCTGGTGGCCTCTAGAAGGGACTGGGG
>JAUNZM010002095.1:0-23728 GCA_033459285.1 Clamator glandarius | reverse complement strand
CACTGGGCCCTTACTGGGGGTCACTGGGCCCTTACTGGGACTCACTGGGCCCTTACTGGGGGTCACTGGGCTCTTACTGGGGGTCACTGGGCCCTTACTGGGACTCACTGGGCCCTTACTGGGGGTCACTGGGCCCTTACTGGGACTCACTGGGCCCTTACTGGGGGTCACTAGGCCCTTACTGGGGTTCACTAGGCCCTTACTGGGGGTCACTGGGCTCTTACTGGGGTTCAGTAGGCCCTTACTGGGGGTCACTAGGCCCTTACTGGGTGGCACTGGGCTCTTACTGGGGGTCACTAGGCTCTTACTGGGGGTCACTGGGCCCTTACTGGGGGTCACTGGGCTCTTACTGGGGGTCACTGGGGCCTTTACTGGGGGTCACTGAGCCCTTACTGGGGGTCACTGGGGCCTTTACTGGGGGTCACTGAGCCCTTACTGGGGGCACTGGGGCCTTACTGGGAGTCACTGGTCCCTTACTGGGGGTCACTAGGCCCTTACTGGGGGTCACTGGGCTCTTACTGGGGGTCACTAGGCTCTTACTGGGGGTCACTGGGCTCTTACTGGGGTTCACTAGGCCCTTACTGGGGGTCACTGGGCTCTTACTGGGGTTCACTAGGCCCTTACTGGGGGTCACTGGGGCCTTTACTGGGGGTCACTAGGCTCTTACTGGGGTCACTGGGCTCTTACTGGGGTTCACTAGGCCCTTACTGGGGGTCACTGGTCCCTTACTGGGGGTCACTGGGCTCTTACTGGGGGTCACTGGGGCCTTTACTGGGGGTCACTGGTCCCTTACTGGGGGTCACTGGGCTCTTACTGGGGGTCACTGGGCCTTTACTGGGGGTCACTGGTCCCTTACTGGGGGTCACTGGGCCTTTACTGGGGTCACTGGTCCCTTACTGGGGGTCACTGGGGCCTTTACTGGGGGTCACTGGGCCCTTACTGGGGGTCACTGGGGCCTTTACTGGGGGTCACTGGGCCCTTACTGGGGGTCACTGGGGCCTTTACTGGGGGTCACTGGGGCCTTACTGGGGGTCACTGGGCTCTTACTGGGGATCACTGGGCCCTTACTGGGAGTCACTAGGCCCTTACTGGGGGTCACTGGGCCCTTACTGGGGGTCACTAGGCCCTTACTGGGGGTCACTGGGCTCTTACTGGGGGTCACTGGTCCCTTACTGGGGGTCACTGGGCCCTTACTGGGTGGCACTGGGCCCTTACTGGGGGTCACTAGGCCCTTACTGGGGTTCACTAGGCCCTTACTGGGGGTCACTGGGCTCTTACTGGGGTTCAGTAGGCCCTTACTGGGGGTCACTAGGCCCTTACTGGGTGGCACTGGGCTCTTACTGGGGGTCACTAGGCTCTTACTGGGGGTCACTGGGCCCTTACTGGGGGTCACTGGGCTCTTACTGGGGGTCACTGGGGCCTTTACTGGGGGTCACTGAGCCCTTACTGGGGGTCACTGGGGCCTTTACTGGGGGTCACTGAGCCCTTACTGGGGGCACTGGGGCCTTACTGGAGTCACTGGTCCCTTACTGGGGGTCACTAGGCCCTTACTGGGGGTCACTGGGCTCTTACTGGGGGTCACTAGGCTCTTACTGGGGGTCACTGGGCTCTTACTGGGGTTCACTAGGCCCTTACTGGGGGTCACTGGGCTCTTACTGGGGTTCACTAGGCCCTTACTGGGGGTCACTGGGGCCTTTACTGGGGGTCACTAGGCTCTTACTGGGGTCACTGGGCTCTTACTGGGGTTCACTAGGCCCTTACTGGGGGTCACTGGTCCCTTACTGGGGGTCACTGGGCTCTTACTGGGGGTCACTGGGGCCTTTACTGGGGGTCACTGGTCCCTTACTGGGGGTCACTGGGCTCTTACTGGGGGTCACTGGGCCTTTACTGGGGGTCACTGGTCCCTTACTGGGGGTCACTGGGCCTTTACTGGGGGTCACTGGTCCCTTACTGGGGGTCACTGGGGCCTTACTGGGGGTCACTGGGGCCTTTACTGGGGGTCACTGGGCCCTTACTGGGGGTCACTGGGGCCTTTACTGGGGGTCACTGGGCCCTTACTGGGGGTCACTGGGGCCTTTACTGGGGGTCACTGGGGCCTTACTGGGGGTCACTGGGCTCTTACTGGGGATCACTGGGCCCTTACTGGGAGTCACTAGGCCCTTACTGGGGGTCACTGGGCCCTTACTGGGGGTCACTAGGCCCTTACTGGGGGTCACTAGGCTCTTACTGGGGGTCACTGGTCCCTTACTGGGGGTCACTGGGCCCTTACTGGGTGGCACTGGGCCCTTACTGGGGGTCACTGGGCCCTTACTGGGGGTCACTGGGCTCTTACTGGGGGTCACTGGGGCCTTTACTGGGGGTCACTGGGCTCTTACTGGGGGTCACTAGGCCCTTACTGGGGGTCACTGGGCCCTTACTGGGGATCACTGGGCTCTTACTGGGGATCACTGGGCCCTTACTGGGTGGCACTGGGCTCTTACTGGGGGTCACTGGGCTCTTACTGGGGGTCACTGGGCTCTTACTGGGGGTCACTAGGCCCTTACTGGGTGGCACTGGGCTCTTACTGGGGGTCACTGGGCTCTTACTGGGGGTCACTAGGCTCTTACTGGGGGTCACTGGGCCCTTACTGGGGGTCACTGGGCTCTTACTGGGGGTCACTAGGCCCTTACTGGGGGTCACTGGGCTCTTACTGGGGGTCACTGGGCTCTTACTGGGGGTCACTAGGCTCTTACTGGGGGTCACTGGGCCCTTACTGGGGGTCACTGGGCTCTTACTGGGGGTCACTAGGCCCTTACTGGGGGTCACTGGGCTCTTACTGGGGGTCACTGGGCCCTTACTGAGGGTCACTGGGCCCTTACTGGGGGTCACTGGGCTCTTACTGGGGTTCACTAGGCCCTTACTGGGGGTCACTGGGCCCTTACTGGGGGTCACTA
Source organism: Clamator glandarius (assembly GCA_033459285.1). Classification (NCBI taxonomy): domain Eukaryota; kingdom Metazoa; phylum Chordata; class Aves; order Cuculiformes; family Cuculidae; genus Clamator; species Clamator glandarius. Next base: position 20,795 of record JAUNZM010002095.1, on the reverse strand, counting down.
GGCCCTTACTGGGGGTCACTGGGCTCTTACTGGGGGTCACTGGGCCCTTACTGGGACTCACTGGGCCCTTACTGGGGGTCACTGGGCCCTTACTGGGACTCACTGGGCCCTTACTGGGGGTCACTGGGCCCTTACTGGGACTCACTGGGCCCTTACTGGGGGTCACTGGGCTCTTACTGGGGGTCACTGGGCCCTTACTGGGGGTCACTGGGCCCTTACTGGGGGTCAGTAGGCCCTTACTGGGGGTCACTGGTCCCTTACTGGGGGTCACTGGGGCCTTTACTGGGGGTCACTGGGGCCCTTACTGGGGGTCACTGGTCCCTTACTGGGGGTCACTGGGCCCTTACTGGGGGTCACTGGGGCCTTTACTGGGGGTCACTGGTCCCTTACTGGGGGTCACTGGGGCCTTACTGGGGGTCACTGGGGCCTTTACTGGGGGTCACTGGGCCCTTACTGGGGGTCACTGGGGCCCTTACTGGGGGTCACTGGGCCCTTACTGGGGGTCACTGGGGCCCTTACTGGGGGTCACTGGGCCCTTACTGGGGGTCACTGGGGCCCTTACTGGGGGTCACTGGGCCCTTACTGGGGGTCACTGGGGCCCTTACTGGGGGTCACTGGGCCCTTACTGGGGGTCACTGGGGCCTTACTGGGGGTCACTGGGGCCTTTACTGGGGGTCACTGGGCCCTTACTGGGGGTCACTGGGGCCCTTACTGGGGGTCACTGGGCCCTTACTGGGGGTCACTGGGGCCTTACTGGGGGTCACTGGGGCCTTTACTGGGGGTCACTGGGCCCTTACTGGGGGTCACTGGGGCCCTTACTGGGGGTCACTGGGCCCTTACTGGGGGTCACTGGGGCCCTTACTGGGGGTCACTGGGCCCTTACTGGGGGTCACTGGGGCCTTTACTGGGGGTCACTGGGCCCTTACTGGGGGTCACTGGGGCCTTTACTGGGGGTCACTGGGCCTTACTGGGGGTCACTGGGGCCCTTACTGGGGGTCACTGGGCCCTTACTGGGACTCACTGGGCCCTTACTGGGGGTCACTGGGGCCCTTACTGGGGGTCACTGGGCTGCCCCCCAACCCTCATTGTCGTCCCCCAGTGTCAGCCCCACCCAACCCCCAAGTGCCCCCCAACTCTGACCCCAAGTGCCCCCAACTCTGCCCCCCAAGTGCCCCCAACTCTGACCCCCAAGTGCCCCCCAACTCTGCCCCCCAAGTGCCCCCCAACTCTGACCCCCAAGTGCCCCCCAACTCTGACCCCCAAGTGCCCCCCAACTCTGACCCCCAAGTGCCCCCCAACTCTGACCCCCAGTGCCCCCAACTCTGACCCCCAAGTGCCCCCCAACTCTGACCCCCCAGTGCCCCCAACTCTGCCCCCCAAGTGCCCCCCAACTCTGACCCCCAAGTGCCCCCAACTCTGACCCCCAAGTGCCCCCCAACTCTGACCCCCAGTGCCCCCCAACTCTGACCCCCAAGTGCCCCCCAACTCTGCCCCCCAAGTGCCCCCCAACTCTGACCCCCAGTGCCCCCAACTCTGCCCCCCAAGTGCCCCCAACTCTGCCCCCCAAGTGCCCCCCAACTCTGACCCCCAAGTGCCCCCCAACTCTGCCCCCCAAGTGCCCCCAACTCTGACCCCCAAGTGCCCCCCAACTCTGACCCCAAGTGCCCCCAACTCTGACCCCCAAGTGCCCCCCAACTCTGACCCCCAAGTGCCCCCCCACTCTCCCTGCCCCCCAAGTGCCCCCCCACTCTCCTGCCCCCCAAGTGCCCCCCCACTCTCCTGCCCCCCAAGTGCCCCCCCACTCTCTTGCCCCCCAAGTGCCCCCCCACTCTCCTGCCCCCCAAGCGCCCCCCCACTCTCTTGCCCCCCAAGCGCCCCCCCACTCTCTTGCCCCCCAAGTGCCCCCCCACTCTCCTGCCCCCCAAGTGCCCCCCCACTCTCTTGCCCCACAAGTGCCCCCCCACTCTCCTGCCCCCCAAGTGCCCCCCACTCTCTTGCCCCCCAAGTGCCCCCCCACTCTCCTGCCCCCCAAGCGCCCCCCCACTCTCTTGCCCCCCAAGCGCCCCCCCACTCTCTTGCCCCCCAAGTGCCCCCCCACTCTCCTGCCCCCCAAGTGCCCCCCCACTCTCTTGCCCCACAAGTGCCCCCCCACTCTCCTGCCCCCCAAGTGCCCCCCCACTCTCTTGCCCCCCAAGTGCCCCCCCACTCTCTTGCCCCACAAGTGCCCCCCCACTCTCCTGCCCCCCAAGTGCCCCCCCACTCTCTTGCCCCCCAAGTGCCCCCCCACTCTCCCTGCCCCCCAAGTGCCCCCCCACTCTCCCTGCCCCCCACTCTCCTGCCCCCCAAGTGCCCCCCCACTCTCCCTGCCCCCCACTCTCCCTGCCCCCCAAGTGCCCCCCCACTCTCCTGCCCCCCAAGTGCCCCCCCACTCTCCCTGCCCCCCAAGTGCCCCCCCACTCTCCTGCCCCCCAAGTGCCCCCCCACTCTCCCTGCCCCCCACTCTCCTGCCCCCCAAGTGCCCCCCCACTCTCCTGCCCCCCAAGTGCCCCCCCACTCTCCCTGCCCCCCAAGTGCCCCCCCACTCTCTTGCCCCCCAAGTGCCCCCCCACTCTCCCTGCCCCCCAAGTGCCCCCCCACTCTCTTGCCCCCCAAGTGCCCCCCCACTCTCCTGCCCCCCAAGTGCCCCCCACCCTCCCCTGCCCACCAAATGCCCCCCCACTCTCCCTGCCCCCCACTCTCTTGCCCCCCAAGTGCTCCCTACCCAACTCTGCCCCCCCAAATACCAACCCCGTCCCCTGCCCCCCCCGAGCTCCCCCCGTGCCCCCCGAGCGCCCCCCGTGCCCCCCAAGCTCCCCCCGTGCCCCCCCGTGCCCCCCAAGCTCCCCCCGTGCCCCCCTGTGCCCCCCAAGCGCCCCCCGTGCCCCCCAAGCGCCCCCTGTGCCCCCCCAAGCTCCCCTCGTGCCCCCCGAGCGCCCCCCGAGCGCCCCTTGTGCCCCCCAAGCGCCCCCCATGCCCCCCGAGCACCCCCCGAGCGCCCCCCGAGTGCCCCTCAAGCTCCCCTCGTGCCCCCCGAGCGCCCCCCAAGTGCCCCCCGAGTGCCCCCCGAGCGCTCCCCGTGCCCCCCAAGCACCCCCCAAGCTCCCCTTGTGCCCCCCGAGCGCCCCCCAAGTGCCCCCCTTGTGCCCCCTGTGCCCCCCGAGCGCCCCCCGAGCGCCCCCCAAGCTCCCCTCGTGCCCCCCAAGCTCCCCCCGTGCCCCCCAAGCGCCCCCCAAGCTCCCCTCGTGCCCCCCGAGTGCCCCCCGAGTGCCCCCCAAGCACTCCCCGTGCCCCCCAAGTGCCCCTCGTGCCCCCCAAGTGCCCCCGAGCGCCCCCCAAGCACTCCCCGTGCCCCCCAAGCTCCCCTCGTGCCCCCCAAGTGCCCCCCGAGCGCCCCCCGTGCCCCCCGAGCTCCCCTCGTGCCCCCAAGCGCCCCCCGAGCGCCCCCCCGTGCCCCCCGAGCGCCCCCCGAGTGCCCCCCAAGCGCCCCCCAAGCTCCCCCCGTGCCCCCCGAGCGCCCCCCACCTGCTTGTTCATGAAGACGTAGATGACGGGGTTGTAGACGGTGGAGGCCTTGGAGAAGACGGAGGGCACGGAGGCCAAAGCCACCTCGAAGGGCGCCCCCCGGTGCGTCACCACCCAGAGGGCGAACACCGTGTAGGGCGCCCAGCACACCAGGAAGCCCAGGACCATCACCACCACCATCTTGGTCACCTCCCGCTCCGCCTTCTGCGTCGTGGCCGACTGCTCCTGCTGCTTGGCCACCTGCCCCCCGGCACAGGGAACCCTCAGACCCAGCCAAACCGGGGGGTAGGGGGTGTCCCCCCAACCAACCGGCACCGCGAGGGGTTCCTCTAGGGAATCGGTGGCCATCCAGGTCCTACTGGTGGCCCTCAAGATCCCGCTGGTGGCCCTCGAGGTCCTATTTGTGGCCCTCAAGATCCCGCTGGTGGCCCTCAAGATCCCGCTGGTGGCCCTCGAGGTCCTATTTGTGGCCCTCAAGATCCCACTGGTGGCCCTCAAGATCCCGCTGGTGGCCCTCGGGGTCCTATTTGTGGCCCTCAAGATCCCACTGGTGGCCCTCAAGATCCCGCTGGTGGCCCTCGGGGTCCTATTTGTGGCCCTCAAGATCCCTCAAGATCCCACTGGTGGCCCTCAAGATCCCACTGGTGGCCATCGATGACCTATTTGTGGCCCCCAAGATCCCGCTGGTGGCCCTCGAGGTCCTATTTGTGGCCCTCAAGATCCCACTGGTGGCCCTCAAGATCCCGCTGGTGGCCATCGATGACCTATTTGTGGCCCTCAAGATCCCGCTGGTGGCCATCGATGACCTATCTGTGGCCCTCAAGATCCCGCTGGTGGCCCTCAAGATCCCACTGGTGGCCATCAATGACCTATTTGTGGCCCCCAAGATCCCGCTGGTGGCCCTCGAGGTCCTATTTGTGGCCCTCAAGATCCCTCAAGATCCCACTGCTGGCCCTCAAGATCCCGCTGGTGGCCATCGATGACCTATTTGTGGCCCTCAAGATCCCTCAAGATCCCACTGGTGGCCCTCAAGATCCCACTGGTGGCCATCGATGACCTATTTGTGGCCCCCAAGATCCCGCTGGTGGCCCTCGAGGTCCTATTTGTGGCCCTCAAGATCCCTCAAGATCCCACTGCTGGCCCTCAAGATCCTGCTGGTGGCCATCGATGACCTATTTGTGGCCCTCAAGATCCCGCTGGTGGCCATCAATGACCTATTTGTGGCCCTCAAGATCCCACTGGTGGCCCTCAAGATCCCACTGGTGGCCATCGATGACCTATTTGTGGCCCTCAAGATCCCGCTGGTGGCCCTCGAGGTCCTATTTGTGGCCCTCAAGATCCCTCAAGATCCCACTGGTGGCCCTCAAGATCCCACTGGTGGCCATCGATGACCTATTTGTGGCCCTCAAGATCCCGCTGGTGGCCATCGAGGTCCTATTTGTGGCCCTCAAGATCCCTCAAGGTCCCACTGGTGGCCCTCAAGGTCCTATTTGGGGCCCTCAAGATCCCTCAAGGTCCCACTGGTGGCCCTCGAGGTCCTGCTGGTGACCATCGAGGTCCTATTTGTGGCCCACAAGGTACTACAAGGTCCCACTGGTGGCCCTCAAGGTCCTATTTGTGGCCCTCAAGATCCCACTGGTGGCCATCGAGGTCCTATTTGTGGCCCTCAAGATCCCTCAAAGTCCACTGGTGGCCCTCAAGGTCCTATTTGTGGCCCTCAAGATCCCTCAAGGTCCACTGTTGGCCTTCAAGGTCCTATTTGTGGCCCTCAAGATCCCGCTGGTGGCCATCGATGACTTATTTGTGTCCCTCAAGGTCCCACTGGTGGCCCTTGAGGTCCTACTGGTGGCCCTCAAGATCCCACTGGTGGCCCTCGAGGTCCTATTTGTGGCCCACAACGTCCCACATGGTCCCACTGGTGGCCCCCAAGGTCCTATTTGTGGCCCTCAAGATCCCACTGGTGGCCATCGAGGTCCTATTTGTGGCCCTCAAGATCCCTCAAGGTCCCACTGGTGGCCCTCGAGGTCCTATTTGTGGCCCACAAGGTACTACAAGGTCCCACTGGTGGCCCTCAAGGTCCTACTGGTGGCCCTCGAGGTCCTATTTGTGGCCCACAAGGTCCCACTGGTGGCCCTTGAGCTCCTACTGGTGGTCCATGAGCTCCTACTGGTGGTCCATGAGCTCCTACTGGTGGCCCTCAAGGTCCTATTGGTGGCCCTCAAGGTCCTATCTGTGGCCCACAATGTCCCACATGGTCCCACTGGTGGCCCTCAAGCTCCCACTGGTGGCCATCGAGGTCCTATTTGTGGCCCATGAGGTGCCACAAGGCTCTATTGGTGGCCCTCAAGGTCTAATTTGTGGCCCACAAGGTGCCACAAGGTCCCACTGGTGGCCCCCAAGGTCCTATTTGTTGCTCTCAAGGTCTCACAAGGTCCCAGTGGTGGCCCTAAAGGTCCTATACGTGGCCCTGAGGGTCCTACTGGTGGCCCTCAAGGTCCCACTGGTGACCCTCAAGGTCTCTCAAGGTCCCACTGGTGGCCCTCAAGGTCCCACTGATGACCCTCAAGGTCCCTCAAGGTCCCGCTGGTGGCCCTCAAGGTCCTACTGGTGGCCCTCAAGGTCCCACTGGTGACCCTCAAGGTCCCTCAAGGTCCTGCTGGTGGCCCTCAAGGTCCCACAAGGTCCTACTGGAGGCACTCAAGGTCCCACGGGTGGCCCTCAAGGTCCTACTGGTGACCCTCAAGGTCCCTCAAGGTCCCGCTGGTGGCCCTCAAGGTCCCGCTATTGGCCCTCAAGGTCCCACAAGGTCCTACTGGAGGCCCTAAAGGTCCCACTGGTGGCCCTCAAGGTCCTACTGGTGGCCCTCAAGGTCCCTCAAGGTCCCGCTAGTGGCCCTCAAGGTCCCACAAGGTCCTACTGGAGGCCCTAAAGGTCCCGCTGGTGGCCCTCAAGGTCCTACTGGTGGCCCTCAAGGTCCCACTGGTGACCCTCAAGGTCCCTCAAGGTCCCGCTGGTGGCCCTCAAGGTCCCACAAGGTCCTACTGGAGGCACTCAAGGTCCCACGGGTGGCCCTCAAGGTCCTACTGGTGACCCTCAAGGTCCCTCAAGGTCCCGCTGGTGGCCCTCAAGGTCCCTCAAGGTCCCGCTATTGGCCCTCAAGGTCCCACAAGGTCCTACTGGAGGCCCTAAAGGTCCCACTGGTGGCCCTCAAGGTCCTACTGGTGGCCCTCAAGGTCCCTCAAGGTCCCGCTAGTGGCCCTCAAGGTCCCACAAGGTCCTACTGGAGGCCCTCAAGGTCCCGCTGGTGGCCCTCAAGGTCCTACTGGTGGCCCTCAAGGTCCCACTGGTGACCCTCAAGGTCCCTCAAGGTCCCGCTGGTGGCCCTCAAGGTCCCACAAGGTCCTACTGGAGGCACTCAAGGTCCCACGGGTGGCCCTCAAGGTCCTACTGGTGACCCTCAAGGTCCCTCAAGGTCCCGCTGGTGGCCCTCAAGGTCCCTCAAGGTCCCGCTATTGGCCCTCAAGGTCCCACAAGGTCCTACTGGAGGCCCTAAAGGTCCCACTGGTGGCCCTCAAGGTCCCTCAAGGTCCCGCTGGTGGCCCTCAAGTTCCCGCTGGTGGCCCTCAAGGTCCCTCAAGGTCCCGCTGGTGGCCCTCAAGGTCCCACAAGGTCCTACTGGAGGCCCTCAAGGTCCCGCTGGTGACCCTCAAGGTCCCTCAAGGTCCCGCTAGTGGCCCTCAAGGTCCCACAAGGTCCTACTGGAGGCACTCAAGGTCCCGCGGGTGGCCCTCAAGGTCCTACTGGTGACCCTCAAGGTCCCTCAAGGTCCCGCTGGTGGCCCTCAAGGTCCCTCAAGGTCCCGCTATTGGCCCTCAAGGTCCCACAAGGTCCTACTGGAGGCCCTAAAGGTCCCACTGGTGACCCTCAAGGTCCCTCAAGGTCTCGCTGGTGGCCCTCAAGGTCCCTCAAGGTCCCGCTATTGGCCCTCAAGGTCCTACTGGAGGCCCTCAAGGTCCTACTGGTGACCCTCAAGGTCCCTCAAGGTCCCGCTGGTGGCCCTCAAGGTCCCTCAAGGTCCCGCTATTGGCCCTCAAGGTCCCACAAGGTCCTACTGGAGGCCCTAAAGGTCCCACTGGTGGCCCTCAAGGTCCCTCAAGGTCCCGCTGGTGGCCCTCAAGTTCCCACTGGTGGCCCTCAAGGTCCCTCAAGGTCCCGCTAGTGGCCCTCAAGGTCCCACAAGGTCCTACTGGAGGCCCTAAAGGTCCCGCTGGTGACCCTCAAGGTCCCTCAAGGTCCCGCTAGTGGCCCTCAAGGTCCCACAAGGTCCTACTGGAGGCCCTCAAGGTCCCGCTGGTGACCCTCAAGGTCCCTCAAGGTCCCACTAGTGGCCCTCAAGGTCCCACAAGGTCCTACTGGAGGCCCTCAAGGTCCCACTGGTGACCCTCAAGGTCCCTCAAGGTCCCGCTAGTGGCCCTCAAGGTCCCACAAGGTCCTACTGGAGGCCCTCAAGGTCCCGCTAGTGGCCCTCAAGGTCCCACAAGGTCCTACTGGAGGCCCTCAAGGTCCCACTGGTGGCCCTCAAGGTCCCACAAGGTCCTACTGGAGGCCCTCAAGGTCCTACTGGTGGCCCTCAAGGTCCCGCTGGTGGCCCTCAAGGTCCCGCCGGTGGCCCGCGAGCCCCGGGCGGGTCCGTACCGCGCGCAGGGTGATCAGGAGGCGCCCGTAGGAGAAGACGATGATGGCGAGGGGGACGCCGAAGCAGAAGGCGAAGAGGAAGAGGACGTAGGACTCGTTGTTCCACTTGTTGTTGGTCGTGTACCAGTCGGGGCCGCAGGAGCACTGGAGGCCCTCGGGGATGTACCTGGAGGTCACGAGGGGTTGGAGGGGGTCGGGGGGCGCAGGAGGTCAAGGGCCACGTTCCTGGATCTCCTCCCGCCCCCAGGGCGCCCGCCCGGACCTGCTCCAGCCGAAGAGCGGAGGCACCGAGGCCACGAGGCCGAAGATCCAGGTGGCCGCGCAGCCCAGCAGAGCGTGGCTGCCCCGGAAGGTGAAGTTCCCCAGGGGTTTGCAGATGACCAGGAAGCGCTCGAAGGCCACCACCGCCAGCGACCAGAGGCTCACCATGCCTGGGGGGGACACGGGGGACACGGACGGCGCCTTCGTCTGCTCGAGGAGGCGGCGGCCAGCGGCTTTCGGCCTCCCACGGCCCCCACGGCCTCCTGTCCCTAAGAACCTGGGAGCCCCACGGCCAACGGCTTCACCTTCTCAAGAACTTGGTGGCTCCAACCCAAGGTCTTAGTCCTCAAGAACTTGGTGGCTCCAACCCAAGGTCTTTGTTCTCAAGAGCTTGGTGGCTCCAACCCAAGGTCTTTGTTCTCGAGAACTTGGTGGCTCCAACCCAAGGTCTTTGTTCTCGAGAACTTGGTGGCTCCAACCCAAGGTCTTAGTCCTCGAGAACTTGGTGGCTCCAACCCAAGGTCTTAGTCCTCGAGAACTTGGTGGCTCCAACCCAAGGTCTTAGTTCTAGAGAACTTGGTGGCTCCAACCCAAGGTCTTAGTTCTAGAGAACTTGGTGGCTCCAACCCAAGGTCTTAGTTCTCAAGAGCTTGGTGGCTCCAACCCAAGGTCTTAGTTCTCGAGAGCTTGGTGGCTCCAACCCAAGGTCTTAGTCCTCGAGAACTTGGTGGCTCCAACCCAAGGTCTTAGTTCTCGAGAACTTGGTGGCTCCAACCCAAGGTCTTAGTCCTCGAGAACTTGGTGGCTCCAACCCAAGGTCTTAGTTCTAGAGAACTTGGTGGCTCCAACCCAAGGTCTTAGTTCTCAAGAACTTGGTGGCTCCAACCCAAGGTCTTTGTTCTTGAGAACTTGGTGGCTCCAACCCAAGGTCTTTGTTCTCAAGAGCTTGGTGGCTCCAACCCAAGGTCTTAGTTCTCGAGAGCTTGGTGGCTCCAACCCAAGGTCTTAGTCCTCGAGAACTTGGTGGCTCCAACCCAAGGTCTTAGTTCTCGAGAACTTGGTGGCTCCAACCCAAGGTCTTAGTCCTCGAGAACTTGGTGGCTCCAACCCAAGGTCTTAGTTCTCGAGAACTTGGTGGCTCCAACCCAAGGTCTTTGTTCTCGAGAGCTTGGTGGCTCCAACCCAAGGTCTTTGTTCTCGAGAGCTTGGTGGCTCCAACCCAAGGTCTTAGTCCTCGAGAACTTGGTGGCTCCAACCCAAGGTCTTAGTTCTCGAGAACTTGGTGGCTCCAACCCAAGGTCTTAGTCCTCGAGAACTTGGTGGCTCCAACCCAAGGTCTTAGTTCTCGAGAACTTGGTGGCTCCAACCCAAGGTCTTAGTCCTCGAGAACTTGGTGGCTCCAACCCAAGGTCTTAGTTCTCGAGAACTTGGTGGCTCCAACCCAAGGTCTTAGTTCTCAAGAACTTGGTGGCTCCAACCCAAGGTCTTAGTTCTCAAGAACTTGGTGGCTCCAACCCAAGGTCTTAGTTCTCAAGAACTTGGTGGCTCCAACCCAAGGTCTTAGTTCTCAAGAGCTTGGTGGCTCCAACCCAAGGTCTTTGTTCTCGAGAACTTGGTGGCTCCAACCCAAGGTCTTTGTTCTCGAGAACTTGGTGGCTCCAACCCAAGGTCTTTGTTCTCGAGAACTTGGTGGCTCCAACCCAAGGTCTTAGTCCTCGAGAACTTGGTGGCTCCAACCCAAGGTCTTAGTTCTAGAGAACTTGGTGGCTCCAACCCAAGGTCTTTGTTCTCAAGAGCTTGGTGGCTCCAACCCAAGGTCTTAGTCCTCAAGAACTTGGTGGCTCCAACCCAAGGTCTTAGTCCTCAAGAGCTTGGTGGCTCCAACCCAAGGTCTTAGTTCTCGAGAACTTGGTGGCTCCAACCCAAGGTCTTAGTTCTCAAGAGCTTGGTGGCTCCAACCCAAGGTCTTAGTTCTCGAGAACTTGGCGGCTCCAACCCAAGGTCTTAGTTCTCGAGAACTTGGTGGCTCCAACCCAAGGTCTTAGTTCTCGAGAACTTGGTGGCTCCAACCCAAGGTCTTAGTCCTCGAGAACTTGGTGGCTCCAACCCAAGGTCTTAGTTCTCGAGAACTTGGTGGCTCCAACCCAAGGTCTTTGTTCTCGAGAACTTGGTGGCTCCAACCCAAGGTCTTAGTCCTCAAGAACTTGGTGGCTCCAACCCAAGGTCTTAGTTCTCGAGAACTTGGTGGCTCCAACCCAAGGTCTTTGTTCTCGAGAACTTGGTGGCTCCAACCCAAGGTCTTAGTCCTCAAGAACTTGGTGGCTCCAACCCAAGGTCTTAGTCCTCGAGAACTTGGTGGCTCCAACCCAAGGTCTTTGTTCTCGAGAACTTGGTGGCTCCAACCCAAGGTCTTAGTCCTCGAGAACTTGGTGGCTCCAACCCAAGGTCTTTGTTCTCGAGAGCTTGGTGGCTCCAACCCAAGGTCTTAGTCCTCGAGAACTTGGTGGCTCCAACCCAAGGTCTTAGTTCTCGAGAACTTGGTGGCTCCAACCCAAGGTCTTAGTCCTCGAGAACTTGGTGGCTCCAACCCAAGGTCTTTGTTCTCCAGAACTTGGTGGCTCCAACCCAAGGTCTTAGTCCTCGAGAACTTGGTGGCTCCAACCCAAGGTCTTTGTTCTCGAGAACTTGGTGGCTCCAACCCAAGGTCTTAGTTCTCAAGAACTTGGTGGCTCCTACCCAAGGTCTTAGTCCTCGAGAACTTGGTGGCTCCAACCCAAGGTCTTAGTCCTCAAGAACTTGGTGGCTCCAACCCAAGGTCTTAGTTCTCAAGAACTTGGTGGCTCCTACCCAAGGTCTTTGTTCTCGAGAACTTGGTGGCTCCAACCCAAGGTCTTAGTCCTCAAGAACTTGGTGGCTCCAACCCAAGGTCTTAGTCCTCAAGAACTTGGTGGCTCCAACCCAAGGTCTTAGTTCTCAAGAACTTGGTGGCTCCAGCCCAAGGTCTTAGTCCTCAAGAACTTGGTGGCTCCAACCCAAGGTCTTAGTTCTCCAGAACTTGGTGGCTCCAACCCAAGGTCTTAGTTCTCCAGAACTTGGTGGCTCCAACCCAAGGTCTTAGTCCTCAAGAACTTGGTGGCTCCAACCCAAGGTCTTAGTTCTCCAGAACTTGGTGGCTCCAACCCAAGGTCTTAGTCCTCGAGAACTTGGTGGCTCCAACCCAAGGTCTTAGTTCTCGAGAACTTGGTGGCTCCAACCCAAGGTCTTTGTTCTCCAGAACTTGGTGGCTCCAACCCAAGGTCTTTGTTCTTGAGAACTTGGTGGCTCCAACCCAAGGTCTTAGTCCTCAAGAACTTGGTGGCTCCAACCCAAGGTCTTAGTCTTCGAGAACTTGGTGGCTCCAACCCAAGGTCTTAGTTCTCGAGAACTTGGTGGCTCCAACCCAAGGTCTTAGTTCTTGAGAACTTGGTGGCTCCAACCCAAGGTCTTAGTCCTCGAGAACTTGGTGGCTCCAACCCAAGGTCTTTGTTCTCAAGAGCTTGGTGGCTCCAACCCAAGGTCTTAGTTCTCAAGAGCTTGGTGGCTCCAACCCAAGGTCTTAGTCCTCAAGAACTTGGTGGCTCTAACCCAAGGTCTTAGTCCTCGAGAACTTGGTGGCTCCAACCCAAGGTCTTAGTCCTCGAGAACTTGGTGGCTCCAACCCAAGGTCTTAGTTCTCGAGAGCTTGGTGGCTCCAACCCAAGGTCTTAGTCCTCGAGAACTTGGTGGCTCCAACCCAAGGTCTTTGTTCTTGAGAACTTGGTGGCTCCAACCCAAGGTCTTAGTCCTCGAGAACTTGGTGGCTCCAACCCAAGGTCTTAGTTCTCGAGAACTTGGTGGCTCTAACCCAAGGTCTTAGTCCTCAAGAACTTGGTGGCTCCAACCCAAGGTCTTAGTCCTCAAGAACTTGGTGGCTCCAACCCAAGGTCTTAGTCCTCGAGAGCTTGGTGGCTCCAACCCAAGGTCTTAGTTCTCAAGAGCTTGGTGGCTCCAACCCAAGGTCTTAGTCCTCGAGAACTTGGTGGCTCCAACCCAAGGTCTTAGTTCTCAAGAGCTTGGTGGCTCCAACCCAAGGTCTTAGTCCTCAAGAACTTGGTGGCTCTAACCCAAGGTCTTAGTCCTCGAGAACTTGGTGGCTCCAACCCAAGGTCTTAGTCCTCGAGAACTTGGTGGCTCCAACCCAAGGTCTTTGTTCTCGAGAACTCGGTGGCTCCAACCCAAGGTCTTAGTTCTCGAGAACTTGGTGGCTCCAACCCAAGGTCTTTGTTCTCGAGAACTTGGTGGCTCCAACCCAAGGTCTTTGTTCTCGAGAACTTGGTGGCTCCAACCCAAGGTCTTAGTTCTCGAGAACTTGGTGGCTCCAACCCAAGGTCTTAGTCCTCAAGAACTTGGTGGCTCCAACCCAAGGTCTTTGTTCTCAAGAACTTGGTGGCTCCAACCCAAGGTCTTAGTTCTTGAGAACTTGGTGGCTCCAACCCAAGGTCTTAGTCCTCAAGAACTTGGTGGCTCCAACCCAAGGTCTTTGTTCTCCAGAACTTGGTGGCTCCAACCCAAGGTCTTTGTTCTCCAGAACTTGGTGGCTCCAACCCAAGGTCTTTGTTCTCCAGAACTTGGTGGCTCCAACCCAAGGTCTTAGTCCTCTAGAACTTGGTGGCTCCAACCCAAGGTCTTAGTTCTCGAGAACTTGGTGGCTCCAACCCAAGGTCTTTGTTCTCAAGAACTTGGTGGCCCCACGACCACCAGCTTCATGTTCTCAAGAACCCAACAGCTCAAGCCCGAAGCCTTCATGTCCCACACCCCCAGTGCCCTCCTGTCCCTAAGAAGCTGGTGGCCCCGTGGCCAAGGTCTCCGTGTCCCCAAGAAGCTGCTGTCCCAACCCCCAGTGTCTCTGTGTTTTGTGACAACGAACCCCTCGTCGTGTCCCACACGCCCAACGTCTCCGTGTCCCCAAGAACCCGACCTCCTCGTGGCCGACGGCTCCAACACGCCTCACGCTCCCTCATCCTCCGGCCCCGACCCAAGGGCCCCAACTCGATGACTCCAACTCAACGTCCCCAACTCAAAGACCTCAACCCAATGTCCCCAACTCAACGTCCCCAACTCAACGTCCCCAACCCAACGTCCCCAACTCAAAGACCTCAACCCAACGTCCCCAACTCAACGTCCCCAACTCAACGTCCCCAACCCAACGTCCCCAACTCCACGTCCCCAACCCAACGTCCCCAACCCAACGTCCCCAACTCAACGTCCCCAACCCAACGTCCCCAACCCAACGTCCCCAACTCAACGTCCCCAACTCCATGTCCCCAACTCAACGTCCCCAACTCCACGTCCCCAACCCAATGTCCCCAACTCAACGTCCCCAACTCCACGTCCCCAACTCAATGTCCCCAACTCCACGTCCCCAACTCAACGTCCCCAACTCCACGTCCCCAACCCAATGTCCCCAACTCAACGTCCCCAGCCCAATGTCCCCAACTCAACGTCCCCAACCCAACGTCCCCAACCCAACGTCCCCAACTCAACGTCCCCAACTCCACGTCCCCAACTCAATGTCCCCAACTCCACGTCCCCAACTCAACGTCCCCAACTCCACGTCCCCAACCCAACGTCCCCAACTCAACGTCCCCAACCCAACGTCCCCAGCACCAATGTCCCCAACTCAACGTCCCCAGCACCAATGTCCCCAACTCAACGTCCCCAACCCAACGTCCCCAACCCAACGTCCCCAACTCAACGTCCCCAGCCCAACGTCCCCAACTCAACGTCCCCAGCCCAACGTCCACAACTCAAAGACCTCAACCCAACGTCCCCAGCACCAACGTCCCCAACTCAAGTGTCTCCAACTCAACATCCCTGATTCAAAGACCTCCACCCGTCCCCAACTCAACGTCCCCAACCCAACGTCCCCAACTCAACGTCCCCAACCCAACGTCCCCAACTCAACGTCCCCAACTCCATGTCCCCAACTCAACGTCCCCAACTCAACGTCCCCAACCCAACGTCCCCAACTCAACGTCCCCAACCCAACGTCCCCAACTCAACGTCCCCAACCCAACGTCCCCAACTCAACGTCCCCAACCCAACGTCCCCAACTCAACGTCCCCAACTCCATGTCCCCAACTCAACGTCCCCAACTCAACGTCCCCAACCCAACGTCCCCAACTCAACGTCCCCAACCCAACGTCCCCAACTCAACGTCCCCAACCCAACGTCCCCAACTCAACGTCCCCAACTCCACGTCCCCAACTCAATGTCCCCAACTCCACGTCCCCAACTCAACGTCCCCAACCCAACGTCTCCAACTCAATGTCCCCAACTCCACGTCCCCAACTCAATGTCCCCAACTCAACGTCCCCAACCCAACGTCCCCAACCCAATGTCCCCAACTCCACGTCCCCAACTCAATGTCCCCAACTCCACGTCCCCAACTCAACGTCCCCAACTCCACGTCCCCAACTCAATGTCCCCAACTCCATGTCCCCAACTCAACGTCCCCAACTCCATGTCCCCAACTCCATGTCCCCAACCCAATGTCCCCAACTCAACGTCCCCAACTCCACGTCCCCAACTCAATGTCCCCAACTCAACGTCCCCAACCCAATGTCCCCAACTCAACGTCCCCAACTCAACGTCCCCAACTCCATGTCCCCAACTCAATGTCCCCAACTCAACGTCCCCAACTCCACGTCCCCAACTCCACGTCCCCAACCCAACGTCCCCAACTCAACGTCCCCAACTCAACGTCCCCAACTCAATGTCCCCAACCCAATGTCCCCAACTCAACGTCCCCAACTCCATGTCCCCAACTCCACGTCCCCAACTCAACGTCCCCAACTCCATGTCCCCAACCCAATGTCCCCAACTCAACGTCCCCAACTCCACGTCCCCAACTCAATGTCCCCAACTCCGTGTCCCCAACCCAACGTCCCCAACTCAACGTCCCCAACTCAACGTCCCCAACTCCACGTCCCCAACTCAACGTCCCCAACTCAACGTCCCCAACCCAACGTCCCCAACTCAACGTCCCCAACTCAACGTCCCCAACCCAATGTCCCCAACTCAACGTCCCCAACTCCACGTCCCCAACTCAACGTCCCCAACTCAACGTCCCCAACCCAACGTCCCCAACCCAACGTCCCCAACTCCACGTCCCCAACTCCATGTCCCCAACTCCATGTCCCCAACTCAATGTCCCCAACTCCACGTCCCCAACTCCACGTCCCCAACTCAATGTCCCCAACTCCACGTCCCCAACTCCACGTCCCCAACTCAATGTCCCCAACTCCATGTCCCCAACTCAACGTCCCCAACTCAACGTCCCCAACCCAACGTCCCCAACCCAACGTCCCCAACTCAACGTCCCCAACTCAACGTCCCCAACTCCACGTCCCCAACTCCACGTCCCCAACCCAACGTCCCCAACTCAACGTCCCCAACTCAATGTCCCCAACCCAATGTCCCCAACTCAACATCCCCAACTCCATGTCCCCAACTCAATGTCCCCAACTCCATGTCCCCAACTCAACATCCCCAACTCCATGTCCCCAACTCAATGTCCCCAACTCCATGTCCCCAACTCAACGTCCCCAACTCCATGTCCCCAACTCAATGTCCCCAACTCAATGTCCCCAACTCGATGTCCCCAACCCAACGTCCTCAACCCAATGTCCCCAACTTGATGTCCCCAACCCAACGTCCTCAACTCAATGTCCCCAACTCGATGTCCCCAACTCAACGTCCCCAACCCAATGTCCCCAACCCAACGTCCCTAGCCTGACGTCCCCAACCCAACGTCCTCAACCCAATGTCCCCAACTCCATGTCCCCAACCCAACGTCCCCAACCCAACATCCTCAATCCAACTCATCGTCCCCAACTCATTGTCCCCAACCCAACATCCTCAATCCAACTCATCGTCCCCAACCCAACGTCCCCCACCCAACGTCCCTAACTCAAAGTCTCCAACTCAATGTCCTCAACCCAACGTCCCCAATGCAATGACCCCCAAGTCAATGTCCCCAACTCATTGTCCCCAACTCAACATCCTCAATCCAACTCATCGTCCCCAACCCAACATCCTCAATCCAACTCATCGTCCCCAACCCAACATCCTCAATCCAACTCATCGTCCCCAACCCAACATCCTCAATCCAACTCATCGTCCCCAACCCAACGTCCCCAACCCAACGTCCCTAACTCAAAGTCTCCAACTCAATGTCCTCAACCCAACGTCCCCAATGCAATGACCCCCAAGTCAATGTCCCCAACTCAACGTCCCCATCCCAACATCCTCAATCCAACTCATCGTCCCCAACTCATCGTCCCCAACCCAACGTCCCTAACTCAAAGTCTCCAACTCAATGTCCTCAACCCAACGTCCCCAATGCAATGACCCCCAAGTCAATGTCCCCAACTCAACGTCCCCATCCCAACATCCTCAATCCAACTCATCGTCCCCAACTCATCGTCCCCAACCCAACGTCCCTAACTCAAAGTCTCCAACTCAATGTCCTCAACCCAACGTCCCCAATGCAATGACCCCCAAGTCAATGTCCCCAACTCAACGTCCCCATCCCAACATCCTCAATCCAACTCATCGTCCCCAACCCAAGCCCCCCCCCACCCCGAGGCCCCCACCCCGAGGTCCCCTCGCCCCCCGGCTACCTCCCAGGGTGGCGGCGAAGCCCTCGATCTTGCAGGCGGTCGGCCCCAGGGCGAAGTACATCTGGGAGAAGCTGTAGAAGGCGGTGGTGGAGCCGACGCAGATGACGAGCAGGTTGGCCACGGCCAAGTTGACGAGGATGTAGTTGAGGTGGGAGCGCAGCTTCTTGTACTTGGCGGTGCAGAAGATGGTGAGGGCGTTGATGGGGACGCCCAGGGCGATGAGGACGAACATGAAGGCCGCCATGGCCTTGAAGGCGCCGGGGCTGCCCAGGTGGGTCTGGGGCACCAGGAAGGGGCTCAGCGCCGTCACGTTGGGCGTCTCCAGCGCCACGGGGATGTAGAAATCCTCGGGGAGCTCCTCGCGGCCGTCCCGCGGCTGCTGCATGGCGGACGGACGGACGGATGGACGGATGGACGGATGGACGGACGGACGAGGCCTTTTGGGGGGAGGCGGGGGGAGGGCGAAGACCTTTTATAGGAAAACGGGGGGGGGGTGTCCCCCGTCTGTGCGTCCCCCACCCCGTTAATCGCGGCTAAACCGCCGCAAAGCGCGGCTGAGCTCGGCTCATCCGCCCGGCGGGCGCCGGCCAAGCCCGACTTACCCGCCCGGCAAGCGGCTTTCGGGGGGGGCTTAAGCGCCCCGAGCCCCGATTAACCAGCGGATCAGGGGGAGCCGCCCCCCAAAAAGGAGCTTAAGGAGCACACGCCCCCCACCCCCCCCCCACCCCCCTCCCAGCCCCCCGGAATGAACCACCCACCAACCACCCCCCCCCCCCCCCAAAATCTGGATCGTGGATGGACAGACAGCAGCGCAAATGGGGGGCAAGAGGACTCCGGGACCCCCAAAAGGAGCCGCTGCGCCCCGAAATTCAGCCTCAGACCTACCCGCGCCCTGAAATTGAGCTTCAGATCTACGCGCGCCCCGAAATTCAGCCTCAGACCTACCCGCGCCCTGAAATTGAGCTTCAGACCTACGCGCGCCCCGAAATTCAGCCTCAGACCTACCCGCGCCCCGAAATTCAGCCTCAGACCCACCCGCGCCCTGAAATTGAGCTTCAGACCTACACGCGCCCCGAAATTCAGCCTCAGACCTACCCGCGCCCCGAAATTCAGCCTCAGACCTACCCGCGCCCTGAAATTCAGCCTCAGACCCACCCGCGCCCCGAAATTCAGCCTCAGACCTACCCGCGCCCCGAAATTCAGCCTCAGACCCACTCGCGCCCTGAAATTGAGCTTCAGACCTACGCGCGCCCCGAAATTCAGCCTCAGACCCACTCGCGCCCTGAAATTGAGCTTCAGACCTACGCGCGCCCCGAAATTCAGCCTCAGACCCACCCGCGCCCCGAAATTCAGCCTCAGACCCACCCGCGCCCTGAAATTGAGCTTCAGACCCACCCGCGCCCCGAAATTCAGCCTCAGACCCACCCGCGCCCCGAAATTCAGCCTCAGACCCACCCGCGCCCCGAAATTGAGCTTCAGACCCACCCGCGCCCCGAAATTCAGCCTCAGACCCACCCGCGCCCCGAAATTCAGCCTCAGACCTACCCGCGCCCCGAAATTCAGCCTCAGACCCACCCGCGCCCCGAAATTCAGCCTCAGACCTACCCGCGCCCCGAAATTCAGCCTCAGACCCACCCGCGCCCTGAAATTCAGCTTCAGACCCACCCGCGCCCCGAAATTCAGCCTCAGACCCACCCGCGCCCCGAAATTCAGCCTCAGACCCACCCGCGCCCTGAAATTGAGCTTCAGACCCACCCGCGCCCCGAAATTCAGCCTCAGACCCACCCACGCCCCGAAATTCAGCCTCAGACCCACCCGCGCCCCAAAATTCAGCCTCAGACCCACCCGCGCCCCGAAATTCAGCCTCAGACCCACCCGCGCCCCGAAATTCAGCCTCAGAACTACCCGCGCCCCGAAATTCAGCCTCAGACCCACCCGCGCCCCGAAATTCAGCCTCAGACCTACCCGCGCCCCGAAATTCAGCCTCAGACCTACCCGCGCCCTGAAATTGAGCTTCAGATCTACGCGCGCCCCGAAATTCAGCCTCAGACCCACCCGCGCCCTGAAATTCAGCCTCAGACCCACCCGTGCCCCGAAATTCAGCCTCAGACCCACCCGCGCCCCGAAATTCAGCCTCAGACCTACCCGCGCCCCGAAATTCAGCCTCAGACCTACCCGCGCCCCGAAATTCAGCCTCAGACCTACCCGCGCCCCGAAATTCAGCCTCAGACCTACCCGCGCCCCGAAATTCAGCCTCAGACCCACCCGCGCCCTGAAATTCAGCCTCAGACCTACCCGCGCCCCGAAATTCAGCCTCAGACCCACCCGCGCCCCGAAATTCAGCCTCAGACCTACCCGCGCCCTGAAATTGAGCTTCAGACCCACCCGCGCCCCGAAATTCAGCCTCAGACCCACCCGCGCCCCGAAATTCAGCCTCAGACCCACCCGCGCCCTGAAATTCAGCCTCAGACCCACCTGCGCCCCGAAATTCAGCCTCAGACCTACCCGCGCCCCGAAATTCAGCCTCAGACCCACCCGCGCCCCGAAATTCAGCCTCAGACCCACCCGCGCCCCGAAATTGAGCTTCAGACCCACCCGCGCCCCGAAATTCAGCCTCAGACCCACCCGCGCCCCGAAATTCAGCCTCAGACCCACCCGCGCCCCGAAATTCAGCCTCAGACCTACCCGCGCCCCGAAATTCAGCCTCAGAACTACCCGCGCCCCGAAATTCAGCCTCAGACCTACCCGTGCGCCCCGAAATTCAGCCTCAGACCTACACGCGCGCCCCGAAATTCAGCCTCAGACCCACCCGCACCCCGAAATTCAGCCTCAGACCTACGCGCGCCCCGAAATTCAGCCTCAGACCCACCCGCGCCCCGAAATTCAGCCTCAGACCTACCCGCGCCCCGAAATTCAGCCTCAGACCTACGCGCGCCCCGAAATTCAGCCTCAGACCCACCCGTGCCCCGAAATTCAGCCTCAGACCTACCCGTGCGCCCCGAAATTCAGCCTCAGACCCACCCGCGCCCCGAAATTCAGCCTCAGACCTACCCGCGCCCCGAAATTCAGCTTCAGACCTACCCGCGCCCCGAAATTCAGCCTCAGACCTACCCGCGCCCCGAAATTCAGCCTCAGACCCACCCGCGCCCTGAAATTGAGCTTCAGACCCACCCGCGCCCCGAAATTCAGCCTCAGACCCACCCGCGCCCCGAAATTCAGCCTCAGACCCACCCGCGCCCCGAAATTCAGCCTCAGACCCACCCGCGCCCCGAAATTCAGCCTCAGACCCACCCGCGCCCCGAAATTCAGCCTCAGACCCACCCGCGCCCCGAAATTCAGCCTCAGACCTACCCGCGCCCCGAAATTCAGCCTCAGACCCACCCGCGCCCCGAAATTCAGCCTCAGACCCACCCGCGCCCCGAAATTCAGCCTCAGACCCACCCGCGCCCTGAAATTCAGCCTCAGACCCACCCGCGCCCCGAAATTCAGCCTCAGACCCACCCGCGCCCCGAAATTCAGCCTCAGACCCACCCGCGCCCCGAAATTCAGCCTCAGACCCACCCGCGCCCCGAAATT